>PVKU01004550.1:0-52231 GCA_004027475.1 Anoura caudifer
TTTTTTTTTTCTTCTTTTTTTTTTTTTTTTTTTTTTTTTTTTTTTTTTTTTTTTTTTTTTTTTTTTTTTTTTTTGGTCTAGTCGCAGCTGTTAGGTAGTGAGGGGTGGAGCCTTAGGTGTTCCCCAGGGCGGGACAGCCCAGTCGCTGGGTAGTGACACTGTATGCGGGGGTGGGGTCTGAGAGGAGACAATGGCACTTGCTGTGCTCACTCTCAGATTCCAGTCCCCCCTACTGCTTCCCCCTTGCCTGGATTATCTGCGGGTGAATGTGGGACCACCCAGTCAGCCAGCTACCTTGTGCAGCCTCACTGGTTCTGCACAGTTGCCAGCCCGTGCCCAGGTTCTGCTATTTGCTGCCTGTGCACCTGGGGGCTGCCAGCTGCTGCTGCCTGCGTGCCTGGTCCACACCTCCGCTTTTTCCTGCCGCGACTCCGCCCCTCTTACCAGTCTGGATGAATCGTTGTTGGACTTCCAAACAGTTCGATTTTCTGAGTTCTGGTTGTTTTCTTGTTTCTAAATCTTTGTTGTCCTTAATTTTGGTTGTGAGAGGAGGCCCAGTGTGTCTGCCTACACCTCCATCTTGGCCAGAAGTCTATTAAGAGGTCTTAAGTCCCCTTTCCTCCCTATGTCCATTCTCTTCTATTCTTCTTCCCTCTTAAAATGTTCAAAGTTGATCCTAAAAACATAATAGTAAAATAAACGTGACTAGAATTTATGAGTGAATTTAATTACCTTAAGTTTTTAAATAGACTTTATTTTTAAAACAACTTTTAGAGTATATTTTATTGATTATGCTATTACAGTTGTCCCAATTTTTCCCCCTCTGTCCCTTTCCACCTAGTTCCTTCCTTCCCTCCAGCAATCCCCCCACAGTTAGTTCATGTCCATGGATTATGCATGTAAGTTCTTTGACTTCTCTACCATAAGTTTTAAAAGTGTAAATTAACCTATGACTATAAGAATTTCAAAGAAAATCCAAATTCCCATCAAACAGTCTTACTAAATAGTCCCATAGATTTTTACACAAGCCTGAACATCTCAGAAACATGTGATATACATAATGTCTTATGTAGGTCAATGGAAGATATGGGAAGGGGAAAAAAGTAAAATGTACCACACTTTTTCATGTGTAATGTGCATTTTTTTACCGAAATTTTTTGAGGAAAAAATAGGGATTCACATTATATATGGGTAGTACTAATTCTACCCATATATAAATGTTTTAATTATTTTATCTATGCATATGTATTAAAGTATAACTCTAGAAATCAATAACAATATCCATATGCAAAATAATGCCCTGGTATATGATAATCAGTTTTGTTTCTAAATATAAATAAATGAATAATTGAATTAAAAAATTAAAATGAAAGATTTTTTCCTGAAATTTTGGGCCAAAAATTTGGGTGTGCATTATACATGGCAAAATACGGTACATTGTTAAGTGCTGGTCAGAGTACTACTTAGATAATATGTTGTATTTTTCAAGTAATGGGATCAACCCCTGCACTAGTATCTGACAGATCCTCCAAATAAATTGGTCAGGATGAAAAACTTATATTAGCCAGTATAACACGCAAACCACCTCAAAATACATGAGTTATTTTGGATTCTGAGAGCTCAAGAGGACATGCCCTGGTCCCCAAAAGCTCATTTCTGAGCCATCTTAGAAAAAGCAGCTAAGAAAAGAGTGTCCACCCACTTGCTAATACTAAGACAAGAAATTCTCTGCATTTCAGATGCCTAATAAACCTTTTAAATAAGAATCTTCACTTTTCCTTAATCTGGCTGGCAACCTTCTTCCACACAAGCACTTATCTCAGTGTCCTGTTTCATATGTTCTCTATTTGCATAGCATTGAAATAGGTCCCAAAAGGGAAGGGAGAGGGGATCACTGTGTAGTTAGCACAGTCCTATACCCGAGAAAGTTATGTTCTAAAGAGGAGAGAACCTATCTTTCTGAAGAAAAAGGATTTTCTAAATGTAGAAATAAAAAAATCAAGGCAATAACTATTAATGGAGTGATTGCTTTATTCAGGACTGCACTCTGAATCATATGCAGCTGTTCATTGAAGAAACAGCATAGATTAATGGCTAAGAGGTTAGCTTTGGGAGCTAGACCACCAGCTCTGAATTCTAGCCCTACCTCTCACCAGCTTGGTTACTTTGGACAAATTCATTAAACTCTTAGTGACTCAGTTTCCTCATCTGTAAAATGAGCACAGTGCTAACCTACCTCATAAAATCATTATGAGGCTTCAATGAGTTAGTACAAATAAAGCACTTATAACCATGCAAGGCTCAGAGTAAGTACTCAGTGAATGCATGCTGTTATTGATCCTTACATCATCCCAGTGATAAATGTGTAGGTGAAAGATTGAGCCTTAAGAGTTTCAAAAACCTTCCAGGTCCAGTGATATCAATACCCAAGCATCTGCTGACTCCTACGCTAAAACATTCCTTCAGGTTCCCATCCCTCTCTGACCTGTCCTATTATTGTTTAGCCACAGCCTCCAAACTCAGTTCAGATGCCCAATGCAAAGAAGCTTCTCTGATTCCTCTACCTCCCCCACCACTGAGCTAAGTGCCTCTGTCTTGAGCAACCTCGCAGTAACTCTCACACTGCACTGAAGCTGTCTCTTCAGTGTCTGTTTGCTCCACTGGTATACAGGCTCCTTGGTACCAACAGCTCCCAGCATAATACCTGGACACAGCAGGTACTTAATACATCTTTGCTGCATGAAGAAGAAGTTAGGTAGGAAAATGACAGAACTGGATTTCAGCTCAGATCCATGAGTCTCCTCACCCAAATGGTTTCTGCTCTTAACAAACTTTTCTGCAGCCACATGTGCACAATATTAGCAAAGGATCTTAGTGCAGAAATGCTGGAAAAGTTCAGAGTGAAGTGCCCAAGGTGACCAGCACAGTCAAGAAATATTTCATAAATAACTCAAGCTAATCTCTGAGAAACATGGAATTAGCACAGGCAGAAATATGAGGAAAGGCTTCCATGCAGAGAGAGGTGGGGAAACATAAGGCAGCATGAGAAAAGACTGTAAAGCTTTGGATCCTAGAAAAAGGAAAAGAGAAACCACTGGATGCTATTTGTTTCACTAGAATGGAAGACTGGTCAATGAGATAGAGTCAGTCAGCCCTGAATTTGAACTCCAGCTTCAACTCTGAATAGCTAGCTCAATGGCATTAGACAATCCTATAGGCCTCAGATATGGACATTTATGAAACAGGTATAATCTATCTCTTACAAGTTATTGACAGGATTCAAACTAACATAACATTGCCAACCCAGAGTAGCGGGTACTCAATAAATGTGAGTTGTCATACTCAGCCTTACATAGCAACCATACCCAGCCTCTCTAAGAATTACTAGAGAATCATATGACAGTCACATTCTCTCTATTAATCCATACCCCTTCCACATTTATGTGAATCCTGTTCTAGCAAGACTATTTACAGCTAAGTGTTGTACTTCCCCAAACAAGTTCTGGTAATCAACACTCCAGAGGGTTCTCTGAAGGAAGGGCAGGTTCCCATTAAAACCTGGACCCTGGGAAAATAGAAAAGGTGAGCTCTTCCACCCACCCACCCCACACCCACACCCGCACCACAAACACCTGCCAAACCAGTGGTCAGGAAAGGGGAGAGAAATCAATACTGAGTCCTCTGTCACTGTTTCACAAAGTGGCTCTGTGTGCGTGTATTTTGCACCACTCGCCCAGCAAACAAAATGGAGTGGTGTAGTTAATTGAAAAACAGCTCTGCCCTGCCTGCCATAATTGACATTAAGTACTGTTTGGGGTAGAAAATCAGCCATTTCCAATTGATATTAAACGGGAAATCATTTAACATCAATGGATATAAACCAGGCGCAATTGTGCTGAATTAGGGAGAAACGCTTTGGCTTGTGTTAAAAAATGTTTCTGTGAAGTGGGATTTTTCAGAGTAAGTGAATATTAAGTCAGCTTAATACCTGTATTAGGAAAAAGAAGAAACCACTTCTCAGTCTCCCCTCAGGCTTGGGAAAAAGCTGCCAAACGCTCTTTTGGAAGAAGCCATGTTCTAAGGTGGTCTTGTCTGTGTAAAACAAAGTGGTAAAAAGGTATAATCTGGGAGAACAGATGAAAGGAGGAAGACAGTCTCCTGCAGTTTACCCAACATTGCTGTTATTGGGAGAGAAGTTGGAGCTCTGTGGGGAGAAATGGCTGGGCAATCTCTGGGCCTCCCTCTAAGAAAGGGCCATGGGGACTGTGCCCCTGACAAGGAAATAAATGAAAACACAGATAAGAAAGGGAAAGAGATGCCTTATTGGTCCCTCTCTTCCCAATTCCTTTTTATATCATGAACTGGCACATTTTGGCCATCCCTGGCTTCTCCCCAGCCTGTGACATCACAGAGAAGATGTCTTAATCAAAGTAGTGCAAACCCTTGTTCAGAGAAATCTGCCTGATCTCTTATCAACTGGGGCTTAGAGAGCTCTCCATTATTGTCCAAAAGAGGATAAACACCAAATCTGACTTGTAATCCTCGGCTTCCCAAAAGAATGAGGAAGAGAGAGGGAAGAGGAGAAAAGGGATGTAAGTGTAGAATACAACTGGAAAGAGAAGACAAGGAGGGCCTTGCAGGTAGGGACTGACTTTCATGGAAAGAGGCAAGAGGGATGTGAAGTGGGCTCTTCAAGGGTCCTCAGAGAGTCCAGGGCTCCATGTTACATGTGAGGAAACTGAGGCCTACAGAGGTTCTGTGGCTTGTCCCAGGTAGTACAGCTACTCAGCGCCAGATCCTGATCAGAACTCTCCGATCCACTGTCCATTTTCAATGCCACATCCCATCTCAAGAATAAAGAGAAGAGAGAAGGAGAGGGAAAAAGTAAGGAAGGGACAGAATAAAGATAGTCACAGAGGTACAGGGTCATGGGTTGGCCTAGAATTTCTCTTCTGGGTATAAATTTAAAAAATAATACTCATCTCTGAGTTGACACCATGTAGTTGACACTACATGGTTGGCATTATCCAGGACACAATCCGTCAGCCTGAGAGCTCTCCATCTGGAATGGTGGCAGTTACAGGCACAGGCCTCTGAGGGCCTGCACCTCCTTGCCTGTGCAATCTCCATGGCATGTGTGTGACTAAAACAACCAGCCAGGTTTCATCCCAATGAGAACTCTCAGTGAATGAGTTCTAAGGCAATATCCAAGACCTTGTCCTTTTGAATGGGTGTTGCATAGAAATAAAATTTGCTCACTCTCAGATAAAGAAGCTAAATGAATGTTTATTAAGACTACTTACATCACCCACATCCCCTCCAACAGGAGGCAGTCCAGTCCTCGAGTGGTGAACAAGGTAGCACTTTCAGAGTGGAAGACGGGAATACCTTCCTCAGGGCCTGTCTGCTCCTTCAAGACCTGACACTAGCCCTTTTCTGGTGCTGTGCCCTAAAAATGAAGTAGCAGAAATCAAGGTCAGCTGGCAAAAAAGCCTCCCATTGTCCTTCCCCTCGTAGGAAATGGTGGAATCAACAGGGCACTGCTGCCATGGCCTCAAGACATAGTTACTGATGTCAGTGCCAGGGATGAAGTGCGGCCCACAGGCCACATGCAGCCCAGGATGGCTATGACTTTGGCCCAACACAAAATCATAAATTTACTTAAAATCTTTTTTTGGCTCATCAGTTTTCATTAGTGTTTGTATATTTAATGTGTGGCCCAAGACAACACTTCTTCTTCCAGTGTGGCCCAGAAATGCCAAAAGGTTGGACACCCCTGGTGTAGAGGGTTGAGGAAGCTGTTTGGGGTTTTGTTTTCTCAGCTTTTTCTCCTCAGGCCAGTGGCCTTAGCAGATTTTTTCACAACCATGTGCACAAAGGCTTTGACTGTTGGCTCCCTCATCAGCCCTTTGCTCACAGGGGATAATCATGTGGAAGTAAGCAATGGCCACAATATCCCCAGCTATCCTCTGACTCCCTGGCTTGGAAGAAGAATGTCTTGAAAGCAGGGCTATGGCTATTTCACCGGCTCATTAAGTCAACCAACAAGCACAGCATTGAGCATATACCCTACAGCAGACACCATGCTGTGCTGGAGCTTTCAGAGATGCAAAAAAAAAAAAAAAAACACATTCCCTGCCCTCAAAGAACTTGGTCATATAAGATAATTTATTGAATCTTTCTCCACATCCAGCCACTATATATAGAAACAAATACTCGTATTGATGAGACTGCCTCAGTTGGTGCTGCAGCCTGACTTCAATTCCTAAAAAGCTGATTAACACTCCTGTCACAGGGCCTTTACATATGCCATTCCAGAATGTTTTTCGCTGCTGCCTACTCAGCTTTCAAATCTGGGCTCAAACATCACTTCCTCAAGGAAAAGTTCTCCTCACATCCAGCCTGGGTCAGCTTTCCTTGCTCTTCTCCCTTTCCTTCTTAGTTTGTGATCACCCACTCATTTGTGTGTTGCTGCGTATCCATCTCTGTACCCCTTGCCCCCAGACAGTGAGCTTGGAAGGAAGGAGTGGTGGTTGTTTCTGCTCACTGCTGAGTCTCCACACCAGCACAGAGCTTGGAACAGCTTGGATACTCTATAAATACTGGCTGATCCCTACTGAATGAACCAGGAGGAAAATGGTAATAAAACACTTCTATCAACAAAAACTGCATCCTAGTTCTTCATGCTAGATGTCTAGGAGAAAACTACTTATATAGCTGCCTTGAAAACTTCACCATCTCTCGAATGCTCACATGGTTTCCAAAGAGTCAGTGTAAAGGTTGAGGAGAGTGGATTCTAAATCAGACTTAGCTGTGTTCAAACCCCATCTCTGCTAGATTCATATTGCTGAGCAACGGCTTAACCTCAGTGGTAGGCGAAAAAATGCCTCCCAAGGAGATATCCATGTCAAATCCTGGGAACCTGTGAATGTTACCTTACTAGTAAAAATGGTCTTTGCAGATGTAATTAAATTAATGATTTTGAGTTGAGGACAAAATCCTGGGTTATCCATGTAGGCCCTACATGAAATTGCATGTATTTTTATAGAATAGACACACAAACAGAAGAAAAGAAAACAGTGTGACCACAAAGGTAAAAATGAGAATAATGCAGTCACAAGTTAAGGGACACCAACAGCCACCAGAAGCTGGAAGAGGTGAAGAACGGATTCTCCCCTAAAACCTCCAGAGGGAACACAACCCTACCAATGCCTAGATTTCAGACTCCAGGCCTCTAAAACTGTAGCAGAATGAGTTTCTGTTGTTTTAAGCTCCCCAGTTAATGATAATTTGTTACAGCAGCCACAGGTATCTAATACAGTTTCTCTAAACCTTGGGTTCCTAGTAGGTAAATGGAGACAATGACACATACCTGGCATGGCTGTAGATCTAGACAAATCAAAAAAGTGCCTGAGGAGTTACCCAACCCTAATGGTCATGTCTATCTAAGAAGGAAACATTTAGATCAAAAGAGAAGTTTCTGTCAATCATTTGGTAGCTGGGTCTACAACTCACTTTTCAATTGCCTGATAATAAGACATGCTCCAGGCACACGATGACTCTTTTTCCACTTCTGGCTCAGATGTCCCAGTGTCATTTCCACACTGCCATAATGTCAGGAAAGCCAGAGACATGCCTGAGCTGTCTGAATGGAAATACCAGGTTCTCTATCTTAGTATCCCCAGAACCCAGCCTGGCATCTGTAATGTAGTGGAGGGTCAGTTACAAGTTGGTGAGTAAACGAGCCTGGGTCATTACAGGTCAAACAAATTCACTCACCAAGTGGAGCAAAGAAGGACAAGAATTTCAGAATGAAGGAACAATAAACACTATTTACCCACATGAGTAGCACACCACACCCTTGAACCATCACACTAAAGATGATGATGATGATGACACCGTCTAGAGTACTATTTCCCATCATGACAAGAACCCCTGCCAGTATCTAGATGGCCCTAACATGATCAAGCAAGAGTAATTCTACTCACATATACCTGCCTTTCCAATTGCTCTTACATTTAGCAAGAGCCATTCCTTAAATAATTCCTGAATGACTCAGCATCACACACACTCAAAACGTTAACTGGTTTTGTTTACATTTTTGCTTTAAACTTGGAATGAAGGCATAATGGGAGTTGATCTGCTAAAATCAAAGAGGTTAATTTTCATTCTGAGACTGATGCTTATTCAAGGGATTAATGTAGGTTAAGCTAAAAGTTGCTTCTATGACTCATGTCCGTTTTTCACAATTTCTCCTAGCATGATTTCCATCTCTAGGCAATAAGTGAGCTATTTTGAGAGTTGCCTGTATGTGGAGGTAGATTAATTTCCTTGGACAGTATTTTCAGTGGGTTTAAATTTGTTGAAGTGATAACCTTAGTAATTATAACTACTAGTGTAACATTCATTACAAATCTATTTTAAACATGTGAGAGATATTTTATAACCATATAAATATGGATCACTCCAACAGACCATAGCCAACGTAACAAGAACAAAACTTTTCATGAATGTCTGTTTGCAAGAAGAGAGGTTGTTTTCTTACTTTTTAATTTTAGGGTGAATAATAGCTGCTGGCTTATTTGAAGTTAGATCAGCATGTCTGGGTAAGCCCAGACAGGGAGATGAGGAGGCCTTAATTTAAGATTCTGGAAAATCTCACGCTATATTTCAGGGGTTGCTGTCTTAAGGATTCAGAATCACAGATTCTTAAAGTTTTTTATTTCATTAAAAGATATATGGGAAAGGCAGAGGAACCCACAAAACACCATAAAACACATTACTTAGATATAATTCTCATTAGATATATTTGCTCAAGGGAGTCCTAACTCTCCAGGGAAGAGTTCAATGCTTTTCAAGGTCATATATTCACTTACTCATTCACATGTATTTATGAAGAGTCAGCTATGTGCCAGGCACTATTCTAAACACAGAGGACATGTAAGTCAATAAAGGCCTTTTCAAGTTTACATTGTAGCAGAGAAGATGAATCACAAACAAAATTAACCATCAAATTAATAGAAAATTATCAGAAAAGTGTAAGTTCTATAATAATAGAATAAAATAAAGTGATGTGATGGTTATTTGCTGGGTGGTCTAGGAAAGTCTAACTGAGGGCTGATATTTAACTTGATCTCTCACCATTTCTACTTTTCTCTAAATACATGTAAGTCAAAATGGAAAAAAGAGAAGCAATGTGTGGCAGCATCAGGAAAGAGGAAGCTGAGATTTGGCATCTGAGTGAGACATTCCTAAAATTTTATTTGAAAAATCACCATGATAGGTAAAAGGGCCATATTCAAAATACTCCCAGTGAGGGACTTCTGGCCAAGATGGAGGCACAGCTGGACATGCTGTGCCTCCTCTTGCAACCAAGATTAAGGACAACAACAAAAAATATATATAGAACCAAAAAAAAAGAAAGAAAGAAAGAAAACCCAACCAGGACAGAGAGAAAATTGAATTGTGCAGGAGTCCGACAACAACGATTCACCCAGACTGGTAAGAGGGGCGGAGTCCGAGGCTGGAGGAGTCAGATCCACGGTGGGATAAGCCGGTGGTGGTCCCAGGCATACAGTCACTCCAGGCACACAGGCAGCAGCGTGGCCGATCAAACATGAGGAGGCCAAGCAGGGCGCACAGGGCGGCAGACCGTGGACGCACATTTGCGCACAGATAAACCAGGCGAAAATGGGCAGCAAGACAGACTGTGTGATGCAGGGCCCCAGTGCCAGGAAGTGAAGCCTAAAAGCACCCATTGAAAATACTTGTAAGGGGCTGAGGTGCCAGGAGGGAGTGCCAGCCTCACAGGAGACTTCCTTGGGGAGATCAACTCTCACAAGAGAGTTCCTTGGGTGGGAGCATGCACAGGCCCACCCACATAGGAATCAGCACCAGAGGGGCCCAGGTTGCTTGGGGGAAGCAGCAGAAGTGACTGAAATCTGGCAGGGAGTGGAGCAAGCGCCATTGTTCCCTCTTAGACCCCACCCCACATCCAGCATCACAACCCAGTGACTGGGCTGCCCTGCCCTGGTGAACGCCTAAGGCTCTGCCCCTGACTACATGACCAGACAAAAACAAAAAAACAAAACAAAACAAAACAAAAACAAAAAACAAAAAAACAAGGATGGCTCAAAAGGTGGGGCCCCAGAGCTAATTCATCTGAGTGACCAGGAGGTGGTCAACCTATCAGATGCAGAGCTCATAGCACTGGTAGTCAACCTATCAGAAGCACAGTTCAAAGCTCTGGTGATTAGGAAGCTCACAGAATTGGTTGATTTTGGTTGCAAATGAGAGGAACAAATGGAGGCTACAATAAGTGAAATGAAGAAAAATGCATGGGGAACCAATAGTGCTGGGAGGAAAACTGGGACTCAAACCAATGGAGTGGACCAGAAGGAAGAAACAAACAACCAAACAGAAAACAAGGAAGAAACAAGAATTCAAAAAAAAAAAAATGAGGAGATGCTTAGTAACCTCCAGGACATCTTTAAATGTTCCAACATCCAAATTATAGGGGTACCAGAAGGGGAAGAGGAAGAGCAACAAGTGGAAAGCTTATTTGAACAAATGATAAAGGAGAACTTCCCCAATCTGGCAAAGGAAATAGACTTCCAGGAAGTCCAGGAAGCTCAAAGAGTCCCAAAGAAGGTGGACCCAAGGAGGAGCACACCAAGGCACATCATCATTACATTAGCCAAGATTCAAATGAAGGAGAGAATTCTAGAAGCAGCAAGGGATAAAGGCACAGTCACCTACAAAGGAGTTCCCATCAGACTGTCAGCGGATTTCTCAAAAGAGACCTTACAGGCAAGAAGGGGCTGGAAAGAGGTATTCCAAGTCATGAAAGTCAAAGACCTCCATCCAAGATTGCTCTATCCAGCAAAGCTGTCATTTAGAATGGAAGGGAAGATAAAGTGTTTCTCAGATAAGGTCAAGTTAAAGGAGTTCATCTTCACCAAGCCCTTATTATATGAAATGCTAAAGGGACTTAGAAAAAGAAGATAAAAAATATGACAGTAAAAAGACAGCAAACTCACAGATATTAACAACCACACCTAAAACAAAAGCAAACTAAGCAAAACAACTAGAACAGGAACAGAAACACAGAAATGGAGATCACATGGAGGGTTTGCAACAGGAGAGTGGGAGGAGGAGAGAGGGAGAAAAGGTACAGAGAATAAGTAGCATTGATGGTGGGTAGAAAATAGACAGGGGGAGAGCAAGAATAGTGTGGGAAAAGTAGAAGCTAAAGAAATTATGACACATGGACATGAACTAAAGGGGGGAATGTGGGTGGGAGGGGGTGTGAAGTGCAGAGGGGAATGATGGGGGAGAAATGGAACAACTGTAATAGCATAATCAATAAAATATAATTTAAAAAAAATACTCCCAGTGAATAAGCCACCGAAAGCACACTTCTGCCCCTCGCATCTGTGGAGAACTGCTTGTGGCCAGAGGTGCATCTCTTCCTTGTGACTTCATGAAAAGCATTCATGTTAAACTATATATTAAATCCTAAATATCATCAATTTTGAGGTGCAAACCAGTCCTAGAGATGCTAAAATGTTAGAACATTATTGTCTTAAAATTTATGACACAGACTAATTCTGACTCTCTTCTTTTTCTTCAGACTAAGTTTATATGCATTTCCTATTGGCAATGTGAGTACATGCTATGCCTTTACTTCACTGAGTGGGTTTCACCCTCCCACTTGCTTCCACACCTTTTGAAAATTCTTTAGGCCACCATGAACACTGTCTCAATGGCCACTGGGCAGTATTTCAGGGGGAATGGGAATTCTGTGGTCCATACTTATGAAATAATCTTAGATCTGAACTGCTCTCTTGAAATATGTCTCTCACCCAGTTACACTGTGTTCTTAACTCTTTTACCATATGTATTCTGTAATCATCCTCATATCAATCTTTGAATTTGATGGTACCAATTTCCCAAATCCCCTCAACACCCAGCTGTACCTGGTAGGCTGAGCCACATAATCAGTCTTCCCAGATGATTTGGTGCAGGACGTTCCTTCCCTGAATTCCACCCCTCATGGGCAACAGTCTTACTGGGTTTGCTCCAGATGTAAGAACATGGGTTGGGTTCTTCATATGGAATCACCAACCTCTATACTTTTCCTTTGACAACAAATTGAAGCCTCTCTCTATTGATAAAATACCAAATTATTTGTCCTGGATCCAAGCAGAACCCTTAAGTAAAAATCATTAAAGCAATCTATTAATTTGAGGAAATAAAGGATAAGATGCAAGATTTTAGTACAAAGAGTAGGAGATTTATTCTGACTAAAGATAAAGGAAATATGGATAGTGGCAGTATGAGACCAGATTCTAATGTAAAAATACCTGAAAGTCTCACACAATTCAAAGCAGAAAAGGGTACCAAAATATCAAATAATTATGTATAATTTGTCATTGAATATATATATATGTACTTTGTTCTCCCCCTCTAACAGAAAAGCCAAGGTACAGTGAAAGTTTTGTGTGAAAATTTCTAAAGAAGAATGAGTGAATGAGCTGAATCATCAAATAATTAAAGATTAGAAATTAGAAAATGCACCAAAGTCTTCCTTACTTGGTCTAAAAGCCAAGTGGAGCCTGGCAGCAAGAGTTGCAGACTTGGGACTTTGACTGTGGTACTATTTCAGTGTCTGACAGTGCTGTGCTCTGTACCACATATGTTTGAATGGGTGCTAAAGAGGTTGGATTCACTGAGAACATTCTCTACACAATTTAGGAATAGCTAATCCAGTGATACTGAAGAAGAGTAGATGGACACATTCTCCACAACCACTCATCTGATGAAACCAAAACTTCTAAAGCTAATACAGTGAATTGGCAGTTCTGTTCTGAGAGACAACTTTGAATGACTGACTGTTAGATTTTTAATGAGACTTCATTACAAAGAATAAATAGGGAATCTTGACACTTAGAATTCATAATCCATCCATTCTCTTCATTTCTCTAAAAGGCACATGATACATTTAAAATAAAAATTCTGATGGTTTCCCTTTTTTACTTCAAGATAAAGCACAAAATAGAGGAGAGTCTCATTAAGTAGGAATAACCGTGATGGGAACTGTGGCTGAGATTAGCTCTGCTCAGGTTGGAGGGAATATTGCTTCTCCCCAGCAGTATTTTTTAATTACAGTCCTGATTTTCTATTTGGAGACATCATAGACCTGGCAAATTGTCACATAACCACAAGTCAAATATGTGTTAAGTATGAGAAAAATGCTGCCATTTTTATCTGATTTGTGGTTCATTCATACACCGTTATCAACTTTTAATTAAATAATATAAAATACGCATGGTCAGCAGTTTGACTTTTCATTTCCTCACTATGTTAGTAATTCAACCTGATTGTTCCCACCTACCCTAGAATTTCACATTAAGGATGTAACCCTTGCATGATACTGATCCAATATCTGGCCAATTTAAGCCCCTGCTAAAAACAGCCACTGTCCAACCATATCTTCAAACACACACACACACACGTGCCAATGAATATGCTCCATCAAAAACAGAGTGTGCTTTTTAGAAGGAAGCAGCAGGAGGCTTCATTGTCTGACTTTCTTCTGTTTCATCCCTTTCCCCAGTGTCATATTCCTTGTTGATTTATAGTCTACTAAGTTCATTAAAGATCCAGCGTGACTCTCATGGAATTGCCTAAGGCACTGGAAGAAAGAACTTCCTTTGCAGGTTGCTATGGACTTAGACAGTTTACCACTTCATTAAGGCTGCTCTTCCACTAGACAGTTTGCATATCACTGTGCCATAGAAGCCACTTGCTCCTTCCTTAGCCACTACCCCCACCTCTTCACATTCTTCCAAAGAACAAAGACAGATTAAAGACAGGGAAGTAAAAAATGAAACCAAAATACCTCTGGTCCCTATTCTTGTTATTATGGCTGTTCTTATCATCTTCAAATCTATTCTACTGTCCTACTTGACAGGATACCATTCTGTATGCTTTATTTTTTCAGTTTAGAACTAAATGAGACAGGAATCCTACAGAGAAGGCCTTAGAGCCTGGGTAGGTATAGAGTCCTTGCTGAAGAAATACACACTCAGCCTCACTCCCAAGGAAACAAGCAGTGTCCTTGGGAGTATATTTCCCTAGGATATTCTTGAAATTATCTGAAAGATAGAGGGTTCCAGATGAGGCAGCTCTATTTGTAACCCAAATGAAAATAAAAGAAATTAGACTTCTGGCCAAGATGGAGGAGTAGGTGGACACCCTGTGCCTCCTTGCACAACCAAAATTAAAGACAACAAAGATTTAGAAATAAGAAAACAACCAGAACTGATAGAAAATTGAACTGTATGGAAGTCCAACAACCATTCATCCAAACCGGTAAAAGGGGTAGAGTTGAAGCAGAAAAAAGTGGAGGTGCGGACTGGGCTCACAGGCAGCAGCAGCTGGCAGATCCCAGGAGCACAGGTGGCAGCTAGCGGACCCTGGGCATGGGGTGGCAACTGTGCAGACCCAGTGAGGCCTCCCAAGGTGGCTGGCTAACCAGGTGGTCCCACATTCACGCGCAGATAATCCAGGTGAAGGGGAAGCGGTGAAAGGGACTGGAATCCGAGAGAGAGCAGAGCAAGCACCATTGTTCCCTCTCAGACCCCGCCACCACATACAGCATCACTACCCAGCGACTGGGCTGCCCCACCCTGGTGAACACCTAAGGCTCCACCCCTCACTATGTAATAGCCGAGAGTAGACAAAAAAAAAAAAAAATTGCTCAAACTGGAGAACAAATCAAAGCCCCAGAGCCAATTCATCTAAGCGATCAAGAGATAGCCAACCTATCAGATGCACAGTTCAAAGCCCTGCTAATCAGGATGCTCACAGAATTGGTTGATTTTGCTCACAAATTAGATGAAAAAATGAAGGCTACAATAAGTGAAATGAAGAAAAACGCACAGGGAACCAATAGAGATGGGAGGAAAACTGGGACTCAAACCAATGGAGTGGACCAGAAGGAAGAAACAAACAACCAAACAGAAAACAAGGAAGAAACAAGAATTCAAAAAAATGAGGAGAGGCTTAGGAACCTCCCAGACATCTTTAAACATTCCAACATCCGAATTATAGGGGTACCAGAAGGGCAAGAGGAAGAGCAACAAGTGGAAAGCTTATTTGAACAAATGATAAAGGAGAACTTCCCCAATCTGGCAAAGGAAATAGACTTCCAGGAAGTCCAGGGAGCTCAAAGAGTCCCAAAGAAGGTGGACCTGAGGAGGAACACACCAAGGCACATTATAATTACATTAGCCAAGATTAAAATGAAGGAGAGAATTCTAGAAGCAGCAAGGGATAAGGGCACAGTCACCTACAAAGGAGTTCCCATCAGACTGTCAGCGGATTTCTCAAAAGAGACCTTACAGGCAAGAAGGGGCTGGAAAGAGGTATTCCAAGTCATGAAAGTCAAGGACCTCCATCCAAGATTGCTCTATCCAGCAAAGCTGTCATTTAGAATGGAAGGGAAGATAAAGCACTTCTCAGATAAGGTCAAGTTAAAGGAGTTCGTCTTCACCAAGCCCTTATTATATGAAATGTTAAAGGAACTTATCTAAGAAAAAGAAGATAAATAATAGGACAGTAAAAAGACAGCAAACTCACAGATATTAACAACCACACCTAAAACAAAAGCAAACTAAGCAAAACAACTAGAACAGGAACAGAAACACAGAAATGGAGATCACATGGAGGGTTAGCAACAGGGGAGTAGGAGGAGGAGAGAGGAGAAAAAGGTACAGAGAATAAGTAGCATTGACAGTAGGTAGAAAAATAGACAGGGGGAGGGCAAGAATAGTATGGGAAATGTAGAAGCTAAAGAACTTATGACACATGGACATGAACTAAAGGGGGGGAATGTGGGTGGGAGGGGTATGCAGGGTGGAGGCGAATGATGAGGAAAAATGGGACAACTGTAATAGTAACACTTAGTAATCAATAAAATATATTAAAAAAAGAAATTAGTTAAGTGATAATAACCAGGAAGTGATGCTAAAAGGAAAAACCTTCTTGTAAATAAACTTGATTTATTTATAGTTAAATGTGTGATTACAAAAAATATTTTCAGCCAAACCATAGAACTTCTGCTTAATAATAATCATACTTAGCACTTATACAAGCACTTTACATCTGCAAAGTGTTCTACAAACATTAAGTAATTAATCATTAACAACACCCCAGTGAGGTAGGTAAGTATTATTCAAGTATTCTCTTCAATGTTCAAGCCAGTATTACAGTGAATCCACAGTGGGTTGGTGTGTACCTGTGTGTGCATATGCATATGTGTGTGTGCATGTGTATGTGTGTCCTGTTCCACTCTTACCGAATTCAGGACTTTGGAGTATTTTATAAATAGAAAGACAGCTCATCTGGGGAATGTTTGAAGCCTTTCCAAACTGTGGCTTTGGCATTTCCCTAACAAATTCCAAACAAACTCTGAGGTGGTTTCTCCAAATCCTGCAAGGGTTTGAAGTAATTGTGTGAATAATGGTTTACACACAGGAATACAACCACTCCCTCCCTTCCCACATTCTTCATTTCTTGGTGTTTTGGTTTTCATACTCATTAGATAATAAAGACTAAAATCTCACTTTTAGAAAGATTTTACTTGTTAGGCAGAGGAGGAGTTAGGAGAGAGTAAGCACATAGGACATGGTCCACCATGGGAGAGCCTGGCATCCTCAGAGAAAGATAAGACATGGATTTGAAGAATAATAGTTCTGGATCTTGGGGTAGATGCCAGGAGAGTGAGTCAAAGTACAGTACAAACCAGAGAAATGACTATCAAAGGCCAAGGGTGGGCCTCGTCAGAGCAGGAACATTTGAGTTCCCCTACAAAAGGGTCAAGGTAAATGTTCAAAATGCCCATGACAAATGATATTTCCATTGTCCTTTGGCTGAAGGCATTGTGACCTCAGCAAATAAAGGCTACTGTTGAAGCACTGGTCTCTTTCCTGGGTCAGATAACAAGCTGCTAAAATGACCTTGGCTTTTTTCATTGATTTCTTCATTTATTCATTAATAATACAACTTGTGTATACTGAGCATTTCCTCTGTGAAGGGCATTATGTTGAATTCTTTAGTTTTATCTGGTTATTTAATCTTTACCACAGTCCGCTCAGGAATATTCAACTATTAGCCTCATTTAAAGATCAGTAAAATGAGGTTTAAATGTAACTTGGTTAAGTCACACAGCTAGCAAGAGTTAGGATTAAATCTCATCTCTTAGACTCCCAATCCCACTCTCTAAACTGTACTGTATATTTTCTTCCATTCATATGATTACTATCTAAGTAGATGCCTGGCTTAGAATTAGGATCTGAGTATAAGAATAGACATGATTTTGCCATGTAAGAAGACAGACATAAAAAAGCACACAAATAAATATGCCATTTCAAATGGGAATCAGTATTGTGAAGAAAAATTAATGGTGTGAAAGATACAGGAAACATAATTTACATCAGAGAATCAGAAAAGTCCTCTCCAAGTAAATGACATTTACTCAGACAAAGTAGTAAAAGAGCATTCCAGGCAGGGGTATGACAGGTGTGAAGGCCCTGAGGTGGGAAGAAGTTCAAGAAACTGACAGCAGAACAGTGTGGGGAATAGACATTGATCCAGGGGGACAGGCGCACAAGACAAGGTTGAAGAGGGAAGCTGGGGCCAGATCATCACACAGTACCTTATGAGTTATATGATCAGTTAAAATTAAGTTCAGGTGCATATAACCAAAACACAAAATAACAGTGACATGAAGAAAAACACATTGAAGAAATCCAGACATTAGCAGTCCAGGGTTAGAATTACAGCTCCGTGGACTTCAGGACTAGGATTCCTCCCATCTTACTACACTGCCATCCAGCATGTGGCTTCCATTTGACAGGTCCCATCATGGTCCAAGACAAATTGTGTGGATCCAGCTATCACATTTGCACCAAACAAAAGGAAGAAGGTATGAAGAACAGGCCAAAGGGAAGCTTCCTTAAAGGATCCTTCCCTGAACTCTCAGGCAACATTTCCACTTACATATATTTGGCCAGACTATTACAGAACCATACCTGTTTGCAAGGGAGGGAGGGAAAAGAAATCTTGTAACCACGCAGATTCTGTTACTGGGATGGGGGATAGAATTGTGGGGGAGCATGGATATCAGGAAGTCCATTGGTAGTCTCTGCTGTACTATGATGGAGAGTTTGGATTTTATTGTCAGTATGACACAGGCCTATATAGAAAAGGTTTTAAGAAGGGAAGTAACATTATCTAGTCAACATGCTTAGAAACTTTGGCTATTTCATAAATGGGTAAGAGTGGAAATAGGGACATCAGCTAGAGGATACCATAGTGGCCCAGGAAAGTGATGTGGCTTTGATAAAGGCAGAATCATTAGAAATGGAAAAACCTGGTGGAATCAAGATCTAAATCAAAGATAAAAGAACAGAAATGTTTATATATTTTACATGGGAATGGAGCTGTGAGAGTTTTCCAGTATAATATAATACCTAAATTGGTGGCAGGCACAACCATATTGCTAAAGACACCACTTATCGAGATGGAAAATATTAGAGAAAAGAAATATTTGAGTATATGGGGGGAATGGGGAGAGGTTTTAGTTCTGGACATCTTACATTTAAAAGGCAAGTGAGTTATGCAATTGCAGATTTAAAATGTAGCACTGGACATACAGGCCTAGAACTCCAAAGAGAAGTTGTAGCTAGAGACAGATATTTGGGAGACAATGCATGTAAATGATGTTTAAATCACTGGGAGTAAAATAAATTCTCTTTGGGAGAGAATAAAATATAAGAAGAAATAGATACTATAGTCTTAGGGATGACAACAATTAGGATCTGGTAAGGAAAGAGGAGGCTGAGAGGAGTGATGAGCAGTGTAAAAGGGAAACCAGATAGTGTGGTGTCATGAAAACTGAGAAAAGAGAATACTTCAGAAAAAAAGGGAAGTCAACTTTGACAAATGCTACTAAAAAGAGATCAAGACAAATGAGAGCTGAATAGTCAATATTTGGTGGAGCAACACAGAGGCCATTGGTAACCTGAGCAGGAACAGACTGAGTTGGTGAACAAAAAAGACACCTGTGTATGTACTGAAGAACAGCTGTGAGGTGGCAAGTGGAGAAACAAGCATTTGTACAGACATTTTTTATGTGACTTGGCTCTGAAGGAGAATAAGGGTAGTAACTGGAGGGAGATACAGGGGTCAAGAGGAGATATTTTAAGACTGGGAGCTACTAATGCTTGTTTGAAAGTCAATGGAAAGAGTCTTGTAAGGAAGAAAGTCTGGTGCAGGAGAAAAAAAAGGTTTACTAATGAAGATCATTGTCTGAGAATAAAAAAAGGAATTAGATGTAAAATATATATGAAAGGTCTAGTCTTTGACTGAGGGGAGTACACATTTTTCAATGCCACAGGCAGGAGTTAGAAGGGACAAGAGTGGAATCATAAATGTTTATGGTTATGGTGGAGATAAAATTAGAGTTTTCTCCAATGCCTTTAGTTTTCTCTGTGGAAATGCAATTACAAATATAATGGGTAATCTTTCCCATTTATCAGATTGGCAGAGATAAAAGAGGTGAGTAGCATGTTGTAGTGGTGAGCTGGAAGATACTGACATTCTTATACACCACTGAAAAAAGTGTGAATTGGAGCAAGTCCCTAGGAAAAGCAATCTAACAGCATCTATCAAAACTAAAAATGACACACCTTTGACCCATGCATAATATTTCTAGGCTTACCTTACAAATATACCAACACATATACAAAATGATATAGGTATAAATGTATAGTATAATTTGTAATAACAAAATATTGGAAACAACCTAACTATCCATCAATAGCAGATAGGTTAAATAAATTAACAAACATCTATACAATGGCATATTATAATGTTATAAAAAGAATGAAAACACTCTCTATATTGTCTACATAGAGCTAGTATACAGGTTTTGTGCTTGGGACAAGAACAGCCCAACAGCTCAACTTGGAGAGGGGAGGGTTACTGGAAGATATCCAAACCATATTTAAAATCAAAAGGGGGCCCTACACACATAAAGAATGGCAACTACAAGAGCATGAGGATCTCATTATCAAGAAAAATATAATTATCATTGTTTTTTAATAAAGAAAGCCCCTAAGAGGGACCCCCATGAGATTAACTATGGAATTATCACTAATTCATAATCCTAAGGCTCTTCTTTGATGCTAAAATTCTTGAACTTACGTTTTCAATGGCTCTAGGTTACACAGAAAATAAAACTAAACTCTAAAAAATATAGCAAGAAAGCCTTCTACCCATGCCCCAGTCTGCCCTATCCAGGCTCTGCAACTTTGATTTCCTGTTTACATTTAGATGGATGTCCTTAAGGGGACCAGAATATTTCTTATTATACTACCTCCACATGTTCATTCATGTAATTTGCTCACATGGGAAAATCTTCTTCCCTTCTATCTAAAGTCAATATTTCGAAAGTCATGTGGAGCCCCACCTTCCCCTCTAGAGCCATCTGTCTAGCAACTTACAAAGCCCAAGAACTCAAAAAGCAGCCCAACTTCCAAGAATGGTTCCCAGTTCTCTTGGCCAAAAACCTGGAGAGCAAGCTCATTCATTCATATCCATTGAAATAGAAGCAAACACTGGACTCCAGTCTCTCCAGAGGGTTGTAGGCAAGAGAAATGCCTCCCCTTTTTCCAGGGGAGCAATTGCAAGCCCTTGAAGATCAGGTTTAAGTCATTTCCTGACCATATACCAGCACAGATCCTCTCCAACTCCAGCCAGATACAGAGTCTCTGGAGGACTCAAATGTAATTTCTGAATCAATAATTCCTTCCAGCTTTGATATCTTCATTTGAGGGTTCCAGACGAACAGAGTGTTTTTAAAAGGAAATGGGAGAAGGCATACTCAAGGGGGGCATTATGGTGCAGAGAGAAGAGCTGTAACTCTCAAAAACGCATCTGGATGAATGAGACTAACTTCCTATGACTAATGTCCCCCAAACATTAAGCTAATGATTAAACTAAAAAAAAAATGCAAATCCCCAATATGCTGCTAGGCAGACTGATGGAAAGGAGCCTTGCAAACAGTCCCAACATTGTGTGGGGAGCTAGAGGGGAGACATAGATGAAAGCAGAGAGCCATATGGTCATAGACAATGGTCAACAACCAAAAATTCAAAAGCAAAGAACAGAGAGAAAATGCCAAACTGACTAAGCAATGTGTTTCTCCTACTCTTTTATTCTGGCATTTGTCTGGAAGTTCTAAGTGATGGAGATGAAGAACAGAGCAATGTCTCAGGAAATAAATCTGTAGGCATTCCCCGCAGGGCTCTGCCTGGCAAGCTATGTGACAAGAATGTTTTGCATGTAAGTGACCTCTACCTGCATGAAGATTCTCCACCCCCAGAAAAATGAGCGTGTGACCTCCCAAGAGCACCTATGTCTCCCATTGATCTTCTACTATCCCCAAGAAATGGGACAGTCCCCCAAGTCAAGAGAAGCCTGGAGTTGGCAAGACATCCCAGCCAAGGCCAGAAGTTTAGCAGAGACTCAACAGGGGGTATTTTAGTGGCAGCAGTGACTTAAAGAGGTCTAGTTTTGGGGTTCAGGACACTTATCTACCTTTTGACCTCTTAGGGTCAGAAAATTGTAATGATTTGATTTTCGGTACCTTTATTTTTCAAACTACCACTAAACAAATATTTGTTGTGCAGTTACAGCATATCTGCAACTACATAGCAGAAAATCTTGATCTGGTATTTAAGTCCTTTTTGAAGGTACAAGGAGCCCCAATATTGTATGCCATGTTTTGCATGTAAGAAAAGAGTCATTGGTTTTATTCATTTAAAATCATCTATTATAGAAACTTCACTCAAAACTGCTGGTCTGCTTTTGTGTACCCAATAAGTGGTGGTCTTAGTTACAGAGAATATAAGATTATGTTTTCCAGATGTGTGAAGGACATGATAATGGGACCCCATCCGAATTTGGAGTTTGGGTTCAGAAATACCCACTTTATAAACTCTGCTTTTCAGAGTAAAAGAGGTACAACATGCATTCTTCTGTTCAGGGTATACAACTAGATCTGAACAAATGCCATAAAGAAAGGCTCTTTAACAAAGACATTTCTAAGTGAGATTTTTTTTCTAAGTGAGATTAATGAGTGAAGTGCTCAGACTTACACAGAAGTCATCCCCATTACTTCACAAATATCAAATTACAGACTTTATAGGAGATATCACAAACCAATAACATACACCAGTCAATGCACACATATCCTTATAACTTGTTGTATTCTATTAATATAGTCATACAATTTTAGAGTTAGAAGAGACCACAGACATTTCCTTCTCATTGTGCAGAAGAGGAAATTAAGACCTAAGGTCACAGAGCAAGTCCTGCCCCCAGAGGGCATCATTTTATGAATTAAGCCCTGGGAAGGAGCTGTCAAGGGTCTGAATCTGTGGGGAAATTGGTCCTACCTTCCTGGAGGACAATCTGGCCTTTTCTCAAGGATGGCACGGCTTAATGCCCTTCCCTCTCTGCCAGCAGGCTGCCACCACAGGGCTACACTAATCAAGCTGTGCTGGGGGTGGCAATTTCTATGAACATGGTTTGTTTGTTTTTCAGAGTTTCAACATTTTCTCTCCAATTACTGCTCTTGTGAAACATGCTACATATGATCTGGCCAGACAGCCATCTCCCCATAATGAAGAGCAATGTTTCCTTACATTTGAAGGTGGGAGAAGTATAGTTAGCATGGCTGTTCTTGTTTTTCTTCACCATCTAGGGCTCTGGTAGGAACAGGAAGTGCTGGAATTTTACATGAAGGCAGGTTATATATACAGGTTAGCAGCCATCAGTGGTCTCAGTGAAGACCTGGGGTTGCTCTTATAATTAGGTTGACCTTTCAGGCTGGTGTTTTTGAAGAGTGCAGGCCAGGTATTTGTAGAACGTCCCTTCATTTGGCTGCCTGACGTTCTCTCACTATTAGGTTCTGCTTATGCATTTGAGACAGGAATTTCTTAGGACATTACATCAGGAGGCACGTGCCCTCTGTTCTGCTTTTCCACCTCACACCTGAGCTATGCGCTAGGAATGGGCAATGCAATCCTCAGAGACACCAGTCGTACAGTAGCATACCAGGTTTCTAGGTCAAAATGAAGAAATCTGTACCTCCTGGGTTGAACCTCCACCTCACTCAGGCAGTATGATTTACAGTTCAATCTGAGGTTCTTAGAGGTGACCATGGCAGGAGCATTGCTGGCAGCCAAGAGCTGAGAGGGAGGAAGACTCCACACTAGGTCTTGGAGTCACCTCTGCCAAGACTGTGCATCCTGTGGGGTTGGCTGGGGAGGTGATGAAGGGAAGGGCCACATCACTCCTGTCTTTCTAAGTCTGGAAGGTTATGGTGCCTGCAGCATGACCATCACCAGGGATGGACAGCCAACACCCATCTGGGTAACTTGTCAGCAACCACAGGTCAGTCACCCAATCATTCCAGGGCTTCCTTGCAAACATTCCTTCCCAATCCATTATTCATCTAGGCAGAATCAATCAAGGGGAAGAGGAGATGCAGCTGGAAGCAAAGGATCACGCTAGCTCTAGGCAAAACTGGAGAGTCCAAATAGTTGTTTTCAGGGACCCCTGCTCTTTCCATATACTTTCCCATTTTCAGAAATAATTTTCTCCCTGGGGCCTAAGTCTCCCAATCACTTCTGAGCAGAAAAGGTAGCTCATTCACACTAAAATGTTCAGTACTTTCTGTATATTCAGAGAACTATGCACACTATAAAAATGAGAGCTTGTTTTCCCCTGATGCAATTATTATCCAAAAATCAGGACTAGAGAATGGTGGGATGTCCATCAGCAACAGGGGAGCACTTTGGGGCCTTTGGAGCATCCTTCAGGTCTTCCACAGAGCCCACTAACTGCCTACATGAACTGAGCTGGTCATCAGGCTTTAGTTTTAAACCCTGCACGCTGAAGTGCTGCTTTTTCTAGCAACCTCAAGTCCCTGAGAGCTCTTGTAAGAAGCAAGGAGAAATATTTGCAAAGAGCATGTTTGAAAGAGCACTGGATTAAGCAGAATCTACCACACCACTCAATCTGTTTAATATGTTGGTTATTTTATCTCGCCAGGCCTGAGTTTCTTCATTTAAAAAATGAGGGGTTCTGGCTGGTCGATCATAAGACCTTTCAGCTCTGGACTGCTGAAATTTTATATTCCGGCCTGTCGTGATTCATTCAAAGATATGGAAATGGGAATTGGCAACAAATTTTAAAAGTTAATAACATATTGGGTTTGTTCTATGCTATTCTAGGTACTTAATCTGAATTAATTCCTTGGATCCTCAGAAAAACATCTAAAGTCATTACTCTTACCATCTCCATTTTACAGATGTGAAAACTGAAATTCAATTGCTCAACTGGAAAATTGCAAAGTAATAATTTGAACACAACAGTGTGACTGTTCCCATTCCAAGCCACTGTGCTATGTGACCTCTCAAAGTAGAAAAACAAATTGTCACCAAGAAATTATGTAAGTTGGGCGGGTGTGGAGGAGAGAAGAGAGCCAAGGATGCTGGCCAGGACAGGTGGTCTAACTGCCCCAATTCAGGCTTGTGCACCACAAGTGCATGGCAAGAGATCTGAGCAGAGAGTGGCCCAGCCGGCCTGAGTGTATGGAATTAACTCCCTAGCAGACAGGTTAAGCCTCTGAAGGCTCCTGGACATCTCAGAGTAGAACTGGCAAGTGGAGGTTCATCAGAGACATGCTGCGTGGCTTACACTGTCCTGTACCCACCATGGACAGGTGCCACAGAGGAGCTGCTCCAAGCCAGGCCTCTCCAGGCTCATGGCTGCATGACCTGGATTATGGGAGAGTTCAAGGCTTTGAGGATTTATCTGAATTTCTTCCCTTTGGAATGCCCCAGGTCTAATCATAAAGATACACAGGTCTCCAAAAAGAACATCCATGAAAGAAACTTTGTGTTCTGTTTCTACACAGCTGATGGCAAATAAGCAAAGATGTGTGTCAATTGTGATGCATGTGTGCATGGGACTGCACAGGAGAGAGAGAAACAGACATAGACAGAGAGGCAAAGAGACAGTCAAAAAAAGGAGGCAGAGAGAGAGAAAGGCACAGAGGCAGAGACAGATACACAGGTAGAGAGAAAGATACAGATGGAGCACGACAGATGGAGAGGTAGACAGACAGAGAGAAAGACAGCAACAAAGACAGAGATAGGGAGAGCAGCTAAGAGCAAGTACACTGTGTAGACAAGACAGGCAGAGATGGGATGGGGGAGGTCAGAAGAGGGATACACATAGAGAGAGAAAACTAACTCTCCAATAGCCTAGATGCTTGTTTAAAGCTTCCAGTTTAAGTAAAGTTTCTAGATTTTATTGTGGCGTTTGTGAGCTTCTGCTGGTGTATAAAAATCAGTGTTTTAGCTCCACCTAACTTTTGCAAAAATTTTCTTGAGTTACAGTCTAGCATAAAAGTGTCAGTTTGTTACATGGGTGGGTAATGGTATGCTTTTAATTAAGGAGGCAGAGACTAAATTAAACCACATCAAGTGGCTAGTGTTTCTTTAATTTCAGATTGTGGGTCCCTTACCCTGAGCACAAGGAGTTGGGCCAGACAATGATTCCCCTTTAATGGTTATGGCTGAAAAACTCCATCTTATGACCAACTTCATAATTGATTAAACACAACTGTGGACTCCTATGATCAGGAAGTGCAATTTTGCTGGTGTCGCTTCGAGTCTAAAATACCTCCAGGGTAATTACAGGCTCAGAGGCAATGCAGAAGGCTTTGAAGTAGGGAAAGAAAAGATTATGGCATCCAGAAAATCTGTGCCTGTTCATTTGTCCTTCATGGCAAAATCTGGAGAGCCTTTGGGGAAAGATGCTTCTGTCTGCTGGGGCTCCGGGGGTCTGGACATCACTGTCTGGCTACAGATGTGGGAAGGATAGAGGTATCCCAGGTCGTGGCAAGCTTTAGAGGTCACCGCAGCATCCCTTTAGGAAAGGCCGCCTTTTCTTCGCTCCTAATGCAAGTTTCGTTCAGCTCTGTTTCTCTTTGCCTTGGGTCTGGTTTGCCTGACTGGCCGCATCTTGAGCCATCCACTCAAGGCAAGAAGTGCACTCTGTCCAACCAGCTAAATTATTTACCTTGATAGCAATTATGAAACACTACAAGCCATACTCTGAAGGCCTCTTTACAGTTCACACAGAGAGGATATAAACCTTTTTCAGAAATGAAGAGAGTGAAGGGCTCTTTTTAATTTTTTAATTAATAATAGGTTAGAAGTAAAAACCTTTATTAGTGGCAGTACGTAATGGGAAAGCCAGACCTGCATTGTTAAGAGGACTATTGAAGGAAATGTTAATGAATTGAAATGTGAAGTTCTTCATAGTCAACCTGGAGACAACTAATGACTTCAAAGTGGAAAAGTGAAGAGTTATTAAATGTTGTACATTTATTGCACTAATAATCAGATTGCCAGAGGCCGGGAGAGATGCAAATATCAGCTCAAGTCCTGTTTAACCATTAGCTATGGAAATGCAAGAGATTCACAGGAAGGGAGGCAGGGAGTTACTGAATGCAAACACTTGCCAATGCCACTGCGATAAATCGTTCATAGATAAGGCCCATGACTACTCCAATCCCAGGAAAGCCCATTCCAGCAGAGGAGAGAATCATAACTTAATTTTCTTACTGGCACTGGAGAGAGGCAAGGACAATATTTCTGACAGCTGCTATTTTACATAGTCTGGTGTTTTGTATTAAAAAAAGAAAATGCCCACCCTTTCTAGATGCCCAAGTTCCCAAACCCTCCTGGGAGGATGTGAAAATCCCCCTGTCCTGGTATGTATGAAAGAGCTCTCCCTAAAGCAGAGTTTTCTCTGAGACAAAACTGCAGAGACCCTCCAGTACCTCTGTGATAGCCTCTCTCTAGGAATATTTCACTTTCCTTATAACAAAACTCAGAGTGGAAAGGGACAGACTCCAGACATAGAACTGGAATTCTGGACTTGGGATTCTGGATTTGCCACTTTCTAGCCGAGTGAACCCCAGAAAGTCATTACTCTTGCTGACTTCTCTGTTTCCTCATCAGCAAAATGAGGATAGTAATGCCTACCTTGCAAGATTGAGTGGAGGATCAGAGACAAACTGTGCCAAGTGCCCAATACAGTGGCTGCAACATAAGTTATTGTTTTAGAGGCTTCCCTAGAATCAGACCCTCACATGAGGACTAACATGTGTCTGTGATTTGCTAAGAAATTCTGCAAAAGTGGACAAGAATGGGAGAAGCAAAACAAGACAGGGGAGATGGCCAGGAAAGGACTTGATTTCAGGGAAGTCCCATGAGAGGTAACTTCACCCTGATCCCCAGGGGGACTCTAGAGTGTAAGTTATGCCTCAGAGTCACCACAAGGCAAGAACCTGGGCATTTATATTCCTGGGCCTGCCAGTCATTGGTCAAGGCTCCCCTGAGGAGATCTAAACTCCCAGGTACCTTTCAGTTTTCCAAACCATGGACAAAACAGGCTCTGGAAGTCTGATAATAGTTCTCCAGAAGAGATGCTGTTGCTGACTGTTGGAAGCAAAGTGGCCAGGGGGTACACAACAATGGTAAAAAAAAAAAAAAAAAAGATCCAAGGGTATTCGGTCAGAGTCCCAACATCATCCCCTAGAGTGTTCAACACATCAGAGCTACAGTTATAATTAGCACCGATTTTCTTACCTATCTTGAGGTTATCCCACAAGCTCTCTCTCCAGCAATCTTTCAGATGAGTGTGCAGTGATCACCTTCTTCCCTGAACTTAAATCAACACGATTATAGATGAGTGAGCACCTGCCACGTGCTCCTCACCACACCAAGCCCTCTGGGGAAAGACATTGACATAAAGTGTGTGCTCCACTCTAGTCCACTGAGGGGAGAACTCACTCAAATGAAAGAGCAATAACTTCACAAGAGCTCATTCTTGGGGGCAATTGAACAAAAGCAGGAAACAGAGCACTTCTTAATTCTACCATCATCAGTGAAGAAAAAATGGTGCCAGGAGGGAATGTTTCAAACATGGAATTTCCTAAGAGAATGATCAGAGCACAAGATCAAGGGGATCTAGGGCCAGGTATAGGAAACACAACACAAGAAACAGCAAACAGGCCCTAGATGAAGCATCACACTCTCTCCCAGGACCCCCTCCAATACATTACCTTTGCCAATAAAAACTCTACATGAAAATGAAGACATGGGGAAGTATATTCCTTAGAGCCTGTAAATCAGAACTAACAATACTAAAAGCAGATCAAATTTTCCAACTGCAAGGAACCTTAGATATCATTTAATCTAAACCCCTTGTTTTATGAGGAGAAAATTTAGGCATGAAAGGTTAACAAGTTACTGTTTGCCATGGCAGAACTGAGGTTACAGTCCATGTTTCCCCATTCCTAATTTAATGATCTTTGTATTGTTCCAGGTTAAACCTATAAATATAAGATTTGCACATGGTGAAGAATAGCTTCCATTTGCCCCCATAGACCAGGAATGAGCAAACTACAGCCTCAAGGCAAAATCCTGCTTGTTGCCTGTTTTGGTAAAGTTTTATTGGAACACAGCTGGGTCTGATCATTTATGTATTGACCACGGTTTGTTTACACTGCAATGGCAGAGCTGAGTCATAATGATAGAGACTATGTGGCCCACAAGGACTAAAATATTTACTATCTTGACATTTGCAAAAAAAGCATGTTGAGCCCTGCTACGGAGGATCGTTAGGAGGTGGGGGTTTAATCAGGTGGCTGTCTAAATGCCTTGCTGAATAAACCTGAGTAACCCAGGAACAATGGTGACGGAAATGGCCAGAAGCTCTGCTGAGGAAGCTCGCATCACAAGGAGTCAGCCCAGCCTGGGGCAGAGAGGCCTCACACACCCCATGCACCACAGGGTTAGAAGACCTTTGCAATCCATTTAAACATATGAGTCAGTGAGGAGACCCTCAAAGCAACTTCCACCTCTGTCATTCAAATGCCAAGCAGTGGGCCTTCCACCTCACTCCCAGGAAACACACTGCTTTTTTCCCACTCTTCACAAAATGCTGCATGCCCAAAGGTTTACACATGTTCCCTGCTTCAGCACTACCAGAATTTCCCACTGGCATGTACAGCATAATTATATATATTTAGCAAGGGCAGTCCATAATTCTAATTGTTCCAACAAGATTACTAATATTTGCCCTCTCTCTGGTCAGGCAGATACTTGGACAGAGCGAGGTGTATGTCAGCAAACCACACGCTCCCGAGAGTTTAAGGTGTGCATTACTAGCATTCAGTCTGCGGAGAAACAGTCCATGGAGCTACACCGGAAAAGCTTCGTAAATGTTTTTACTTTTCTAGAAGATAATATGACTATAAACACTTACAGTGAATTAATTAATGTGGTACCTTTCTGCGGACACCCTGGGACTGGCTCAGAAGCTCGGCAAAGCTAAGGCGTTTGCAGATACCATTCTGGTTATATTGGCACTAGAGAATATTTTATTTGTGAAAACCTTCAATGCTTTTCTCCTCTGAATTAAAAAGGAGATTATCTCTTGAGAGTCTTGAAAGTCATATCATTACCAGAATTAATAATTAATAGTAACATAATTATAATAATATATAATACACTCTATGTAAAAATATATCAGGTGTTATAATTAATAACACATTACAGTATATTTCAGTTTTAAAAATGAGAAGTGAACAGACTGAGAATCACTTCCTGCATCCAAGTAAGACTCAACTTTCAAATGAAACCCAGCACTTTTCTTTCAGCGCCTCAAACAGTAAGGTGAAATCACATCTGACAGCCTCAAGTGAGTCTCAGGTGTTACCTGCCCTCACACGCTCAGCAACCCTCTGACAAGGAAGAGCACTGTGATGAGTAGAAAACTAACACTCTAAAGTGGAGAGGGTAAAAAAGTATCCTGCAGAATCAGCCAGAAGGGCCCCATTGAGACCCAGGACTGCAGCGGTGAGCAGGGGAACAAACCCCTCTCAGATGTACCGATAAATGGTGATGTGTGCAGCTGCTCCTCTGCCAAGACAAGACTGAGGCCTGGAAGTTGCTGTTGCTTTCAGAAAAGCTACCTCAGGAAGAATGACTTCTTTGAGGTGTTGGATACTTGGCTGGGAAGTAACGATGGTGGTTGCCTGGGTAAATCTGGCCAGTGTCCCCAGTTTTAGGAATGTCTGAATGCCTATATTGCTCGAGTACGTGCCCTAACTGCCTACCACATCAGGGCCAGACAATTGAAGTGAGCCTAGAAGGTGATAGTAATGACCTTTCCATAAGTCTAGCACCATTTACACATGCAGCTAAGGTACCATCCTTTCCCAAGAGCTGCCCCAGGAAGCTGAGCACTTACTCCAATGATGTGGCCAGTACAGGAAGGGCTTGGAACTCTTCACTGGGGCGTCTTGTCAGACCCTTTTGCAAATCCTTTTGAGGGCAGATTTGACTTTTGGAGGGAGTCGAAAAGTGGCTCAGAACCCAGCCTAGAAGACAAGGTAAGTTCTCAAGGTGAGTTCTCATCATGAAGGATGAGTCTACCTTCCTTGGCTGGCTCCAATTCTGCTTCTGAGAGTGGTGGCTAAAGGCAAGTTCCCTACCTCGAGCAATGGCAGCCCAGGGCACAAGTACATAACATTGACAGCCACACTCACTAAAGATGTCCCTTAGCCTGAGAAAATATGACTTCCATGATTTTCCATGCTACCAGGTATGAGAGAAATCAAGAACACACAAGTGGAATTTCAAACAACGTAGCAAGCTATGAATGTCCACATGGTCACAAGGCAAGGGAGGTCTGCAAAGCCATGCCTTTTGTCAGAACTTGGCAGGCTATAGCCAGGGGTCAAATACAGCCTACCAGCCAACTGCCTGTTTTTGTAAATAAAGTTTTACAGGAGCACAGCCAAGCCCATTTGTTTATGTGTTGTCTACACTGCTTGTCCTCTACAAAGGCGGCAGTGAGTAGTTGCAGCAGAGAACCCATGGCCAGTAAAGCCTGAAATATTTACTGTCAGACCTTTTAAAGAAAGTTTGCCAACCTCAGTCCTTTCTGAGTCTGTTGTAGAGGCTAATTAAAGTAGAGAACGTGTGGAGAATTTTCTTTTCTCCCCAGTTTTCCTCAGGGACACCTGACCTTTTTATCTGTTTGGAAAGTAATAAGTAATAACATAGAATTTGGCATATACTTTTATTAGTATCCTAGGGTTGCCATAACAAATTACCACAATCTGGGTGGCTATTAACAACAAAATTTTTTTTCACAATTCTAAAGAATAAAACTCTGAAATCAAGACATTGCTCAGGCTACATCCTGTCTAAAGACTCTAGGGGAGGAAGTTTCCTTGCATCTTCCTAGCTTCTGGTGGTCACCAGAAATCCTTGGTGTCCCTTGGTTTGTCGATGTATCGCTCTGATCTCTGCCTCCATCTTTACATTCTCCCTGTGTCTGCATCTCTGTGTCCAAATTTACCTCTTTTTATACGGACACCAGCCATACTGCACTTAGGGCACAGTCTACTTCTATCTGAACTCATCTTAACTTGATTTCATCTGCAATAACCCTATTTTTGATTAAAGTCACATTCATGGGTTCCAGAAGACAAGAATTTTGGAAGAACATTATTCAACACTATTCAACAGCTTGGTACTTGGTACTCAACAAATTTATTTTTTGTCCTTCATGACACATTCTGACCAATTTCCAAGCCAATTGACCCCCTTCCACCCACAACAGCTCCAAGGAATTTGGCATTGTGTCCTTCTGCACACCCATGTTGGTTCTCTTCTACTTAGAAATATCTTCCCTCTTCTCAACTACCTAACGTTGCCCTTTTTACTTCTTCTTGGAGATTCACATCAAGGAAAGCCCGTGAAGAGCATTTCTTTTATTTTTATTTCCCAAACTTTCACTACACTAAGACTTCCCAAATCTGGGCTCATGGCCTCAATTGCTTCCTCTGATTTGTCTTGTGGGTAAGACACAAAAACCCAGTCTATTCTGGGTATGAACACAGTCACTGCCTAGCAAAGAGTAACAAAACTATAACAATTCTCTGATGTTCTCTCTTTCCTGTGATTCTATGGTCACAATTATTTTTTTCCATTTTAAATAATACTTGCCTTTGTCTAGTGCTACCAAGGAGTCAAAAAATGTTAAAGGAAACCCCTACTTACCAACAGACAGTATCAATGATGTTAGAGTTGCCAGATAAAATACAGGACTCCCAGTTACATTTGAATTTCAGATAAGTAAGGAATAATTTTTTAGTATAAGTAAGTCCCATGCAATATCTGGGACATAGTTGTACTAAAAAAAAAATCATTCCTTGTTTATATGAAATTCAAACTTATCTGGGCATCATGTGTTTTTATTTGTGCAATCTAGCAACCCTAAGTAATGGCCCATTGGCTACTTATGAGCATAAAGAACTTCACTAACTGCACTACACATTTACCTCCCTATCCTGCACTGTCAGTACATCTGAGGGATTAGCTTTTAAGACCAGTTGTTAGCAAATAACACTTGCAGTTTGTTTCTCTTTTTCCTCCTGCATCTAAAAAGAATTCTCTAAGAATTCTGGCAGCATAGTCTAGTGGTGTCAATGGTAGCAGCATGAGACTGCCATTGCTCAATATCCATGCAGGTTTGGGCAAGTTATTTAACCTCTCCCTCTAAGCCTCAATCTATCCATCTGTAAAAGAGGAACAATTAGACTTGCTATGAGAATTAAGTAAACAGTCCATGTAAAAGCACAGTTCTTGGCATATAGCAATCACCTGATATATTTCCATCATTTACAATCTTTATTACTCATCAGGGCTTATTTCATGAGTAGGTGGGAGAGGGCATTTAGCCTGGACTCCAAGTTCACACGGGCATCAAATGAATACTTTTAGCATGTTCTGCAGATGAAATTACACCTGGATACCCTGACAGGCTTGAAAGAATACACTTACTACATAGCTTTAAACTTGTGTCATAGAGTTGTTCATACTTTATGATGCACATTATTTTTTAAATTCTGTGATTATCATGTGAATCATATATTTACACTGCATCACAATTTTGTTACTCTATTTGGGGTATTTTTTCATTTTTTAAGATACTGAGACCCTAAGAAATTACAGATATGCAGGGGCCTCTACTAACCTGTGATAGTAAATCTATGAATCCATTGCTGAGAGTGAAGAGTGGTGGCCCTTTCCAGCCCAGGGCCTCTAGCCAGTGTGCACATAGGCATACCTCATATGGGTCACAGCTGAGGCCTCCGGAAAACTGGAGGGGCCAGAGCTCTGGGTCAGTGCTCTATCCAAATATTGTCATTTTATATTTGTGCCATGGCATGAAAAATATTAGGAAGCACTATTCTAGCCTCCAGGGGATGTTCACAGCTTTGCCACCTTGACACCCCAAATCCACCCTCAAGGAAGAAGAGGAGCTCAGAACAGATCAATGACAAACTGAGTCCTTAGAGACACACAATTTTCATCCCCATGTTAAGGGCAGTCTTTACAAATGGGAGGAGTAGAGGAAAGGTAAACAAAACTAGACAGGAAAAACCCTTATTGGAGTGTTTCTCTTTTGCCTTCCTCACTGCATTCCCTGTTTAAGGTTCCACTTGACTCTGTGATTGACCAGAACATCTTACCCCTCCTGATCCCAGATTGAAAGCCAAGGAAAGAAGCACAGATGGCTTGAGACATCTCTGTTCTGAGTTTTGAGAGAGAAGGGACTTGTTTCTCTGATGTACCCATTTCTTCCCATTATGATGAGGGGGCTAAGATCCACACAGCCTGGGCAGGGGGTGTATGAGCAATGTAGGTGGTGGGCATGTACCACCTCTGTGACTCCAATAACAGGCAGAGATCTGGGATGTCAATATAATGCTATCAGGTGCAGTGAGGACAGCATGGGTTGACCAGCTCTTGGGATAAAATCCAACACGAAATCTGGTTTTGTAACTTCGGACAAGTCATATAAATTCTCTGAGCTTCATTTTTTCACAGGTGAAATGGGAATAACACCTTCCTCACTGGGACATTTAGGGATTTAAGGAGTCAAAGGAAAAAAGGAAAAAGCATAGCATTCGATGCTGATTCTAGAGGAACTTAGTAACTGTTAGTTTCCTACCACATTCTTCTCTATTTGCCCGTTTTTCTCAGAGGATCCCAAGGAATTATGCTTCCACAGACCTGTTGTGCATAGAGGCAGACTTGCCCCCTTGGTTCCATCTTCCAGCTGTTTTGTTTGCAGCTGCCTTGGCTGTCCAACCCCCTCCAGCCTCATTCTCTTGAGTCCCTAACAACCATGTCCTTACCATACAATGGGGATTCCCTGCCATTGATATATCAGCTATTTAGTTGTCAGCACTTAAAATCTGCTTGAACAATTCCAGTTTTTAAAGAGAAACTTTTCCTATCTTTTTAAATGTAAATATTTTAAACATATTTGAACAAAATAACACCCTTCTAAACTATGTTCTTCATTCTCTCCTGATACCACCTATTCCTAGGTGGAGTCACCCTGAAGTAAAACCATCTATATTCCAAGGCCACAAACCCAATCAGACCCCTCCCTTTCTCAAATCCTCTCAGCATCTCCCCAAGCATGTTGACGTGCCACTCAACGCCTTCTATGATTTTGCCCAAGCACATACTTCAGCTGTGGTCACTCCTGCACTAGCATTCCACCTTCAGCTAAAATGGAAATGACTACTGCACCTGACCCTCACTTACTTCTGCTATTTCCTTGTGCTATTCCTCATTTCCACAACTACAACAACCCCCCAAAAATGCCTTCCCCAACCATCCATGTTGACATCACTCCCTTCTATGAACTCCCAGAGCAATTAATGTGCTCTGCACTGAATATTTAAATAATTATAATAAAAATAACCATCTCAACATCTTACATAGGCCTTACACTCCAGTCTCCCCTAATATTTGTAGCTGTGTGATCTCATCAACTGGATTACAATCCCAACCCTCAGAGACAGAGGTTTTATTTCTTATTTCTCTCTATGTTCCTTGGAGCATCTACCCAATACTTTGGACATAGAACTACATATAATAAAAAAATTGATGAAGGAATGAATGAATGAATGAATGAATGCGTGAAAAAACAAGTCTCAAGAAGGAAGTGCCACCGGCAGTCAGAGGCTCTCGAGAAGCAAGGCTGATGACCTCAAAGTTCCTTTTGCACTCTTTAAACAATACCAGGCTAATGTTTATTGCTTTTTTATGCCACATACTTGTTCCACACACATTCAATGTTCACATACAATGCACAGACTAAGTGCTTTGATGGTGTGATTAACAACAGGCCACAGAAATGTCCCTGCCCTTGAGAAGCCTTCATTAGTAAAGGGACTGAGGCATAATCATGAATATACATTGATAGGGCAGCCTCAGGTGAACAACATGAGGCAAGAGATACAAGCAAATGTTCCAGGAGTTTGAAAGCAATGAAAACCTTCTATCAGGACAGCCAAATTCACAGGAACTAATGGGATCCACGGATCAGTGATTCAGGTCAGTGGACCCCATCAAAGTTATGCATATGGAAACAAAGCAACCCACTGCACTACGCCTTGCAACAAGGTAACCCATTTGTGGGTAAATAGATCCCGAAATATCAGTGGCTCTGGGCCTTGGAATCCTCACCTGTAAAATGGAAGTAAAATTAGCTCCTCCATAGAGTTGATATGAGCTTTAAAAGAAATACCTATCAAAGGTCTTTTGCTACCTTAGGGACACTATATACATCCAATATATAGCAGCTAGCACTTTTTATTACAATATTTCCTCAACTTTAAGGTGCCATGGGTTGGAAGGCATGTCTTTGATTTAAAAACAGTGTTTCAGGGTGAAAAAGAAGGAAAGTAATATATTAAGTCTATACATAGACTATAAGAAGGATGCTGACCACAGCTACCCTAAAATACTAAAAAGCTATTTCCTAGAATTGAGGCAATCTGGTAGGTGTTGGTATGTCGCAATAGTTCATTGATTTGCTTCATTTCTATGAAATTTAAAGCTACAACAAGTCCTTATAAGTCAGAGATCTCAGGATATTTATGACTGTCAAAGCAGGATCCTACAGGTCAGACCCTGGAGGATGGGTTGGGACCTTCACATGTATGTACATACACACACACAAATTGCAGATATGGAAACCCAGGAACAAATCACCCTTCATAGTAAGTTTGCTCATTGTCTGAGCGGAATCGTGTTCTTTTAAAAATAAAACTGTGAGTGGGAGTGCTTGTGTTCTGGAATAGTCTTTTTTTCTTCTCTTCATCCCATGTTCCTTGGCTACATGTTATCATGTGATATTCAGGACTGTCAAACCTTCTGGAGCCATAAGCATTTTTCAGACAACCAATCTCATATGCATTATCAAAATTAGATCTTTTCTCGGCAGATGACAATTATGTATTATATGGTTACATGTTTAGGAGTCTGTGACACCGTATTGTTAGACTTGGGGTATTGACTTTTAATAATATGTTACCTTATTATATTTGGTGTCGCATTATTCCTGGATTGCAGCATTTGTCCCGTGGCCCCACTCAGGCTGCAATTAGTTTCTCGGTAAGTGTCAAACAGCATTGGGGAGGGGGAGAGTGGGTGAAAGGTAACTTGGAAATGATTTTCTTTTGCAACTGTCATTTAACTATCCTGTTCTTCAACAAAAGAACTTCAACTATTCCAGAAAAATGCAAGTTGTATGCTCATCAATAACACTGCCTCTAAGCAGAATAATAAGTCTGGTTGGGAGTTCAAACATTACAAAGATCTTGGATACCACCCCCTGGTCACAAAAGAGCTGATTGCAGGCTGGGAGAGAGAAAAGGAATAGGACATAAGAAACCCCTGTATTCATTTCTATAAACACAAGCTCAATGCAGTTTAAACCCATAAACATGCTAAAAGGAGCAAGAGGTAGCCTGTTACTTTGTCATATATTTTTATAGGCCTTTCTGAATGGTTTCAGATTTGACATAGTAACTGCCTGTTACTAGAAATAAACTGTAAGTCAATTCCATGCTGCCATAATTCACTACCCAGGGTTGTTCTAAGAGATTTAGTGATGCCCATGATGGACAGCAAGCCTCTTGATGTTTTTGTTTTCACTTGGTGTTTGTAGTGCCTCCAGCTTACTGACCTCTAGAGATCTGGAAGGAAAGGGCCTTCCTCAGATGTCATCATTCCCACCAAGTCAGTAAAAGATCTGGCCTCACAAGAAAGGAAATAACACATTGTCTCCAAGGCTCTTTGGGTCTGTGTGCCTCCTTCTGTATTTCTACAGATTGACAATCACTGTGCCCATTAGGGTGACCTCCTTTTGAAAGAATAAATTAAGCCAAGGTCACAGTACCACCCAACAGGAATTAAGTGCCTGGAAAGTAGCAATACCTCATCTCCTTGGCTGGCATTTTCTTTTGGCTCAACACTTTGGCTGCATCTCTACCATGTCACGCACCCAGATGGAAAGGGAAAAACCCATCCAGCCATCTGGCTGTTTCTGTCTACACAATGCCATGCATCTGGGGCCATCTGCAAGATGGACTGAATTTTTTCACTTTCTGCCTGGTTGTTTGGTGTGGTGTAGATGCAGCCCCTTACTGGGCTAAAGTAGCAGATAACCTCCTATCCCACTTGAGAGGCTCAAAACAGAGTCCAGGATAACAGGGCCTATAGCACCATTCTAGAAGATAAATGGAAACTTTGTGAGTAGCAGAATACAAAATGCAGGAAATAATAAAGGCTAAGACCATTGTTTATTAGACAAAGAAAACCCAAGAACTGAATCAAGTGATTATTTGTCAACTTAGTTTGTCCAGACAGCTAGCACAATATTCTCAAGGGCATATTAATACAATTCTTTCCTAGGGTCGGACATTAGTCTAAAAGACATCTCAAATGGACTCCCGTGCTTGGATTTATGTTTGAACTAAAAAATGTATGATTTCTGTGCCCTAATTAGTATCTCCTACCAGAGACTCCGTCTGTTTCTCAGAGTTAGTTCTAAAACAAATAACAGAGAAATTTATGAAGTGCTTCCTAAGAATCACATTCAACTTAACAGAATTTCCATATGGATTTCAGAAACTCAGTATATTAGCAACATTAGGAGTTTAATAGTATGGGGTGGAGGGCTGAGATTAAGGGGTGTATAAACTGTGGAAGAATGTAAATAGTGATTGTGCAAATGAGGGTTTCCCTGGTATTATAATTAAACATCTTGGAATTCAGGGGTACTTTCTTTTCCTCCAGCTCATTTATGAAGCTTAGCTCTGGCAAGGTCTGGTAGCTTTTCCTTAGTTTCCATCTCTGCAGACAGCAATGCTCAACTCAGTTTCTAGGGTTTTCTTCTCATATACTGGTGGGCAAAATATAAAAATGATTAAGCAATAAGAATAGATGTGGAAAAATCATGATTAAAATCTCCAGCCTAGAGTAGGCAGGGTGGGGGCAAGGCCAACAGGCTATCATGACATGTACCCAAGGACTGGATCCCAACATTGGCTTTGAAGCTGACTTTAGAATTGTCAGAAAAAGGATGGAGGGCATTTAGGGCCCAGGGGAAAAAAGAAAAGTAAATTTATGAAAGGTAGACTTTGAGGATAAAAATAAAGTCCGTGCTGCTTCTATTCCAGCATCATGAACAGGAATCCCCCTGCATGCATTTAAATGGCATAGTCATGTTTTATGAATCAGACCCTTAGTTTTAATTGCTTCTTGGACTATAGGCCAATTAAGGATAGGTCAGAAGGGCAGGGATCATTGCACAGCCTCGGAGGTTCTGAGAGGTGGAGCTTGCATGGCCTGAGGCATCCATTCACACTTGTATTACAAAAAAATAAGACTGAGTACACCATTAAACACCTCTGGTAGGAATGCTTACTTTATATGGTCTAAAAGCAGAAAGTGGAGGCCAAAAGTTCCCCTTTGGCCCCATCTCTTGCTTGCAAATAAAACCAAATACAACATTTCTCCTTGTCTGAGCCATGGAAAAACTAAATACCAATATATACAAACCCAGTACTGTATCTTGAGAAACTGCCAATAGGTTTACAAGTCCTCTGAGATCTCCCCTCCAGTTATCTATAATTGATCCTCTCTGAACCTTTATGCAATACAGAGGTTAGAGATTAAGAGTTGTTTTTTTTAATATTACACGTAATGTTAGCTGCATAAGATACACATCTTAATGGACTCCTAGTTCCTACAAAGTAAACTCCAATATTGTAAATTACTGAAGTAAGTAATAAGACTTAACCAGAAGAAAAATAACATCTGTTATTAAGCCACACATTACACTCTATATACTGTGATTTATGTATAGAGTATTTCTCCTACCTTGTTTTCACATAAGAAAATTTGGAGGATTTATACAGATAATATATTTTACCAAACATGTCCAAAGTTTTTAATATCAACTTTAGATCTGACCACCTGGTTTAATGGGCCAGTCATCTTTTCAGTGCTGAACATGTCTAAATGTTTCTTTTGATGAGCCCATGGGAGTTTGTGAGAGGGTCAAGTTAAATAGCACATGACCTAACAATAGCAATAACATTCTCACTTATAGGTCATTGGTTCAAGTCTCACTGCAGTCAATGGACCCCTAAAGCCCTGACCATTTAGTTGCTCAGAGATCTGGTGAATTGAGTTTCTATGAGAAGTCTGGTCACCATCCCAGCTGGACATCTAATCAGAACAAAGAGATTGTTCATAACTCACCCCTGGTCCTCCCAGCTTTCCTTCCTACCCCCATACTGTCCTAGCTATGCAGCCCTGCCCAAGAAACCCCAAATGACTGGACCTGGAGTCAGAGACCCTGCCCTCTATTTCCAGAGATGTAGGCTGCCATACTATACACACACACACACACACACACACACCAGTCTGTATTCTATACAAACAATGCACATGCACACATTGTTATGAGGAGCCATCCATGGTCTCAAGAGGTAAATCACATTCTTTGTGATTTACGCTATTAATCTAGCACCTTTTGCTGATACCAGATTTGTCTGTAATTTTTTTCTTCTTCCAGTATACATACCTGTACCACTCTAGATAACCAACTAATTGAACAATATCAAAAATAATTTTTTGATTTATGATAAACCTTACAATGAAGCTTCCTTGTTTTCCTAAGGAAGGAAGGAAGCATAGAGATGAAAGTAAAACAATTTATTAGATTTTTTCCTGTGCCACTGAAATAAAATAGTAAACCAGCCTGGCAGTTTACTACAGGCACCCAGCATGTGCTCATTAACTCTTTGCCAGGTACAAAGGTATCCTAACAGCTCTGTTTTAATTCCATGATCTAGCCCATAATCCAGTGCTAAACAATAATTAGTATTGACTTGTTAAACAGTAGTTGAAGGCTTCCTTTAAGCACCCCAAATATACTTTAAGTTGCATAGACAAAGAATCAAAGGAAGGAGGAGGCAGAGTCAGAAGAAGAAAGAGGGAAGTGTGAAGGCATTTGTAATGTTTTTAAGTGTAAAGAAAGAATTGTTCTCCCGCCTGGAAACTTTGCAGGTATTTAAGCATTGTTTCCAGACCCACACCGGCACTTTATTCCACCTCATGCCTGCTCTTCGGTGCCATTGTGCAAGAAAGTCATTCTTTCTCTAATAGCTTGCCCCTACCCCACATTCCCTTTTACCTTGTTGGACTGACCAAACGTTGGACAATTTTCTCCTCTCCTCTAATGTAGTTTAAACTCTTTCCTGCTAATGGCTCTTTTCATCCTATGCATCAAGGTTTATTTAAAATCAGCAATGAATGAAGACTTCTGGCACTGCTTATTTTCCATGGTTTCCTTTATTGTCCAATTGTGTATTTGGATAAGCAAGAGGGGACACTGACAACATTTGCTGGAGAAGTGCTGAGCATGCCCATTTGAGCAGAGGAAACAATGGGCACCAAACTGTGACTTGCTTTGCTAGAGAGAGGCACAGGCACACTGCAGTTCTGATGCCTCCTTTGCCTTGCACACCACCCAGCTGGTGCACCTGGCTGTGCCATCTCTTCCTAGTACACCATGAAAAAAGCCAAGTACTAGATGTAAAAGGTGTCACAAATACAATGGCTGGTATTTCCACCAGCTTCATTCTCTCTGGCCCTGAGTGAAATCAGAAGTTCAGGATCCTGATACTGTTCCTTTACTTGGCTAACTAGACCTCTGTGACAAAGGCAGTTAGGAATACTTCTCATATAGATTGCACGTGCCAGATTTATAGCCCCAAGCCAAATAAAATAGATGCCCACTGAAGTATCCACCCATTCATCCATCTGTCTGTCCATGTAGTGTTCTTCGAATAAGCTTTAGAGAAGAACAAATACATGGTCCCTGCCTTCAAAGAGACCTTACAACCTGACTGTGGAGAACAAACCATGAACCAAGAAATCAAATAGCAGATCAAGAGCATAACTCACAAAAAGCAAAGGGTGGAAGCACAGGTGCTTAGAAAGAAGACCTGTTTAAAAGGGTTATGATGTTTGGGTCATGCTTCTGGAAGATGTGGGCATGTATTATAATAGTCTTGAGGGATGGGTATTCTTTTTAAAGAGGGGAAAGAAAGTGGACCACCCTAGACCAGAAGCAGCAAAGACTCAGAAGCCAGAATCATCAATCAGCTCTTTGTCTTCCAGAACACAACAAATAATAGAGCACTCTAGTAATACACTTAAACTTTATAAAACATGCCCATGTTGCTTATCTTATTTGCTTCTCCCACTGACCCTGTGGCATAAGCATGACAGAAAGATTTAGCATAAAATAGAGCTAGATGAGGGGAAACCTGTACAAGGTCATTGCAATAATTTCTAACAAAATCAATAAAGGCTATTCTGGGGAGTTAAGGACAAATGAAAGAGAAGATTAAGATGAAGGAAAAACATGTTGGATGGACTGGTATGGTTGTAGGAAATGAAGAAGGAAGAGAACATAAGACTATTAACAAATTTCCCCAGTGGTGACAAAAAGAGTGGCACTATTCACTAATGGTGAATAAGGAAGGAAGAGCAGCTGGGGAGAATATAAAAAATAATGATTTTCTTCTGTATTTAGTAAATTTCAAGGGACTATAAAAAAACCAAATGAAAATGGTAGCAGATGAAGTTATATGTAGACATCTGGTGTTCAAGGTCAGAGGCAGACTGAAAACATAGATTTAGGAGTCATTAGCATAAATATGGGGTCATACAGATCCCCCACAAGGGGGGAGATGGCCAAACATTAAACCTGGACATTCCATTTAAGGGGCAGAAGAGGGAAGAGCACTCATTTAATTAAGACCCATTATGTTCGGAAGGTCCTTGTCAAAATGTAAGAATAACGTGTGGAGGTTCATGGATCATAGATTGAAAATGAAATTGAAAAAGATGGAATATTAGAGCTTCTTCAGTCCCACCCTTTCATTTTTCCAAAGAGGAAACTGATAGCAAAAGATGGTAGCTACACCATAATTTATTTATCCATTAACATCTAACAATCTCCATATTCTTGCAGAATTATCTTGTTAATTAGTTAGGAAACACAGAGCACAGCCTGAGGGGCAGGAACATTGGAGTTCAAGGCCTTTGTTGGAAGTGGCTGGATGGAAATGGGAAGGGAAGATCCCATTCCATTCCAGGTCGTGGAATGCTACCTAGGGAGGGCAAGAGCTAGATGGAGATGTCCTAGGAGAAAGGAAGACTCCTAGGGCATCCAAAGGTAGAGCTGCCAGAGAAATGTTCATGAAAAGTGTAAGAGAAACACAGAGAAAAATGTACCAAAGATGCTAGCTCAGTATCACCGTGTGACATTGTGAAAAAGCCTGAAGTTGAAATCCAGACGGATTGTGTAACATGTGCAGTATGAGATGATCTGCTCAGTTGCACTACCCCTAGCTGTAAAAGAGATGGTATAAAGAGAACTGTGCTGAACTATAGCATTCCATCTCTACACAGAGACTACGAATGGAGTTCGTCCAATTTATGGAATTTTATCAAGCCAAAGGTTGTGCTGAGTAACACAAAGAGCCAGAATCAGACACCAAATACATGTAAGACAAGTTCTGTGACCATGGGCAGGTTACTTCACTTTGTAGAACCTCAGTAACCTCATGTATTAAATGGATATAGTCTACCAACCTCGCTGGGTTATTTAGAACGTAAATAAGATAATGGATAGAAGTGCCTGGTACAGGCAGGCTATCAATAAATATGAATCCCCTTCCCAGAGATACTTCCTAGTAAGTTATTCAATACATATATACACACAGAGAGAGATACACACATACAACACTCATATTTTCTAATAAATTATTTCAGGATTCTAGATTTAAGAGAAAATTTACTATATAGAAAGAATCTGCAAGAGTCCTTTGTGCCAGAACTTGAATGGAATGTGATCTGGTAGAGGCTGTTTATGGCTCAAATAGGGGATTCCACTGGAAGCCATCAGTAATTATGAAGAGTATAAACAGGGAGATGGGTCAACCTAAAGTACATACATACATACATACATACATACAATACACACTACCTACCCACCCTGCAGAAGAAAGTTTAAAGAATAAATTTCCAGAGCAATCTTTTTTATCTGGATGAAATTTTTGTACCTGCAATTAGCTCCTTCAGCCTTCAATCTAAGAATCAGCTGGTTAATTGTGCATGTAAGTGGCTAAGAGCTTTAACTGGGAGATGGTGCAGGCCTAGAGGTCACACACTTTTCTTCCTCCTCAAACATTAGTTTAGTTGTTACACATTACAGATGCATGACCCACATATATGCCCAAAACAGAAAAAGGAAGAAAGGAAAAATATAACTTGTAATACCTCAAGGGGAATAGCATGGAATAACAAAGCCACAGTATATTAAAAGAAAGAGTAACCCTAAAAAATACCATCCTTGTGTCTCAACTGGAGTGCTTGAAAAGTATCTGTGAATGCTTTGGGATCAAACTGAGTCCATGATAAAAAAGGAGAGAATGGTATAGAAAACCCCATTCCAACAGCCATTGGATTACTGTGGCATCTGGAAAGAGTGACTCTCATATCTCAGAGAGAACGAGAATGGCCCAGATTTTGGGGGGTGATGGGGGTTAGTGAGAGAAACAAATTTTTGTGTTCAAGATGGGTCAAACTGTACAAGGCATACTATCTGTACTCTCTACCTTTAAGCCAACCTGCTGCTCCAAATATCATCCACAGTTGGTTTGTACTCACCAGTATCTTAAGATAAGCACCCCACCTCCTCCTCCTCTAACATGTAGCTCTGTACTTGCCTTTACCATCCAGTGTTCTGGATGGGGCTTTAAGCTGCTTCTCAAGAATATCAAAGGCATTTTTTCCATCAGCTCTTCCTACTTTGAATGGACTGACTCCTTTTGGGTCATATAAGCATTTGATCTTGGATCTTTGGGGACACAACTCTTGATTCAAACACTGCTCCTAATAAACAAGCCTTATCATACCTGATGGAAGAAAATGAGCCACTGATTCCAGTTTTAGACACCTGAGTTATTTCCAATTAAAATCTTGTTCAAAGCCTCAAGTTGCCTGGAAAAGTCCATCTGTTGGGGCCGCTAGGGACCTTGAAGTTCAGCAGACTCAGCAGGTTTTCATTAAAATGTCAAGGACTTCCCTATAGATTACACTCAATTTCTCTACATGGGCCTGGTTTAATAGGATGGAGCACACAGAGCCTTGCCCAAGACTCTTCATTTGGAGGCAAAGCTGGAGATCTGGCCTTGGGAGTCAGAACCAGAGCAGAAAGCATTGCTTTCAAGCTACCTGAGGAGGGCAAGATGAATGGAGTACGGCAAGGGAGGACTCCAGGCCTTTTGTAAGGGGTCACCAACAGTGGAATGAGGCTTCAGTGCTGATTGAAGTTGCCCTGATCTTGGACAACTCAACACCTTCAAGGCTCAATTTCCTCATCCATAACATGGGAACTATATTAAGACCTGTTCCACATATCCAGTTCATCTGAAAAGAAAACATTTATTAATCATCAACCGTGTACCAGATAGATCATGAAAATAACAAAAGGGGCGTATGTGAAAGTATTTTGCATAGTTTTATACTTGTCGTATATGTTTATTAATTTTTTTAATTCGGAGTTTAATGGGCCATCTGCCAATGGACCAGGAAAATTTCAGAGATGCTAGCCAAGATTTCTAAAATAGAACTGTAAGTGACAAGATTTATAGAACTTAACATGTCACTTGAAGGACAATTCAAAGTCAAACTTGAGGTTGATGGAATTCATGTTGATGCCCTCCCATATCTCATTTCTGTAGTCTCTTTCTCCACTCTATGTGCTTCCCTCACCCAGTCTTCTTAACCCTTTGTGATAACCCCAGTCCCCTATGCAGCATCCCAGTCACACTGGACAGCCTCAAGCAACTCCAAGGAAGTTCTTCCTACTCATTGAAACTCCTCTGTCCTGTGTCCCACTCTTTCAGGTTCTAATTGTTCAGCAGCTAAATTCAACCACACTAATTCTCACCATGGCATTAATGACTGATAAATGCCTGTTCCCTTTCTTTGGGCCATTTGCATTTTAAATAGGAATTCCTAGAGAGTTCTTGCTTCGGGGTGAAAAGACCAAATTGAATGCCCCCAGCAACTTTTTTCCTAGGCATAAACACATCATACAAGCGGTGGACTATGTCTATGTGTAAGGCTGCATAAGGGTCTTGATCTGTGTCCCTTGGGATATTACTAGGGTGGAGTGAAGAGACAGGAGAATTGGGGTTTGACACCTCAGCTGCCTGAAAAATGCACACAGATGTCAGTTTTCAAAGGGAGGTGCCCTATCCTGTCCTGTCCCTTGCCCTGTGCAGACCTGGCTTGGGCCAGAGAGTCACTGGAGTTCATTTTCTCCCTTTAGTTCTAGAATTCAGCCTTCTTCCCCACAAGCCATCATGGTACCATCAGGAGTTTCTTGTTACAATTTAATTTTTCTCAGTTGCACGCTGGGGTTCTAATTGGCATCACACCAGCAGTGGGAACATTTTTAAGAATCATTTCCCAAGACACTTTTAATATAGTTCCAGTAAACTGTACACCAACCTGTCCAGCTAACTGGGTTATTTAACACAGACATACCCACTGAGTCCTCAGGGCCCTTGGAGGTTTACCTTGGTGCTTTTCTAAAACAAACAAACACACAAACAAACAAACAAAAACAAACAAAAAACCCTGCCCTGCCCCTGATGAGGGGATAAAGCTTTTCTAATGCCCAAGTGCTACAGAATACAGTGAGAACTGCCCACCAGAGCTGGCCAGGACCCCTTCCAGTTTCATGTTGGGCTGTGTATAGGGAAAAGCCTATACATAGCACTAGACAAATGGGGATGCAAAGATCCACACTGAAATTATACTGGCTTTGGGGAAAGCTGCATTCAAAAAGAAAAAAAAATAGCCAGGTGATTATTTAAAGCCCTAAAACAGACGGTATAGTTTATCAAGTATTTTTTAGCCAAATTCAGCATTGCTTTCAGTGACTTGAAAGCACACTGCCAAATGTAAACAAAGTTCTCACAGGACGGGAACCAGTGAGCAGTCGCCCCTGAATCTGCAAAGTCAGAAAGAAAATATAATTAATCACAACTCATTCCTAGCTAGCTAGTTAAAATAATACCAGTGAGAAAAAGTGAAAAGCTAACAGGAGGACTTGGGGCGGGGGGCGAGGTGGGGAGGGGAGAGGGGAGGTATGGCTCCTTCCTTTACTTTCAAGAGCTTGCTTTGTGCCATTTGGATCCAAGCCCGTGAAATAAACAAGGGTTTTGTTTTTGTGGGGTTTGGTTTTCATTTTTCATAAACCAGTTTATTTGACCTTTATTTTTCTGATAATAAAGGGAAAGGGAAAAAGTGGCTGAGACACATTCCTCAAAAGTACAGTCAGTGAGACAAAAGGCTGGGAGGCTAGAGGCCAGGACAGCAGAACAAACCCCAGGATGCCCAGCAGCCCCTCACATTTCACTCTCCAAGCAGCCTTTTTTTTTCTTTCTTTTTTTTTTCTTTTGGTTTGTTTTTAATGTCTTCCTTTCAGAAGGTGGAAGAGAAAATAAATGAAGAAATGGTATGGGAAGATGGTTCTCTGCCCTCAATGCCTAATGGAAAAGCTATAGGCTCGGACAAGCTTCCTTTCATTTCCTTGGACAGACAGAATTCCACTTAGTTCCACCATTAACAGAAAGGTCCTTCTGAAGGAAGTGATTGGCTCCTCTCTCCTGCAAACTCATCATCAGTACATTACCCTGAGCTTTGATGTCCCTACATGGCAGGCCACATGGTGGTGGACCCCCTTTCAAGAATGGCTACAGAGGCCCCAACTTTTTGACCAAGCAAGGAAGGGTGAGTAGGGAGTTGTACCCAACAGCACCCCACCCATCCAAGTCATGAAAATGCTGAAATGCTGGCATCTCTGCTGCTGCTTTTCATCAATGCCATTTAAGTGAATTTAGAACAATAATTTTATTAAAATGTTTTAGATGCCATATCTCCAATCCATAAAATTTATTGTACCTTTATGCAGAATTATACTGGAGTTGAAACATATAAATCAATTTATAAGGTCTAATGACACACAAATGCTTAAAAACTAAAGGCAATGTAGTAAATTCAAATTACCATTACAAATGTAAGCTTTGTAGTCAGTGTGTGACCTGCTAGGGATTATATTTAACTCCCCTGAGAGTGGTTTATCATAAAACTTTATACTTTTATTACAGTGAATTATTAAGTCCTCCATGACATGAGTCATTCTTTGCACTGACAATGGCTTTTTTAATGACACTATAATAGACATCTTGCTAATAGCAGGAGGACTGCCACCTCGGCAGTAAGAAGCAAGGGTGGATGGAGGAGGGGAAGGAAGACAATACAGGACATATTCACGGAAACCCATGCTTCCCAAGGGACTCGCATTAATAATCTCACAAAAGAAATGTCGGGAGCTTAAAAACTCAGACCCCTCCATGTTCAGTCCTGGGTAAAACACTAGCTTATTGCCTCAAAGAAATTCAACTTAAAAGTCACATGTGGAGAAAGAAAAACAGCTTAGATTTTCCTGAGCAATTTTAGTTTTTCATCAAAACTTGAAAATCCTCTCCCTGCTGCTCTGCCATAGATAGGTCCCTTTTGTTCTGATAAGCTTCTCACTAATAGCAGATCACTGCAGTCTCCTGATGCACAGTGACACACCACTCAGGAACATGACCTCCCTATAGTGCCTTCCTCTGCCTGTTACTGTGCCTGCACCAGGGCCTCAGTGCAGAAGACTTTCCAGAAGCCATCTGAGCCCACAGGTCATCTCATGTGCAGAGTCTTCAACTGAAGTCAAGGAGGAGCTTTAGAGGAAACTTCCGCATTGTGCCTGCAGACCTCAGAAAGGCATCCCCAGTTTGTTAGATGCCCTTAGGTGCTATCCACTCCTTTCAAAGTCTAGCTGAGGCCCAGGCTGCTACTGTCAGACAATCACTCAAACGGTGCAGTATCTACATTTAGGACACCGCAACTTAGAAATCCTTCACACCTATCATGAGAAGAGAGCCACTTCACATAAGCAGTGCCTCTGTATTACAGCTGGTGAGTAGATCTGGGTTAAAATAAGACTGTGCATTTGGCCAAAGAAAAGAGAAAGTGGATGCCTGGCTTGGTTTTCCATGTATCTCTAAGCAAGAGTGACTTCTTTATAGGAATTTTCTATATATTCTGTTTTGTTTTGTTCTTTAACTACTCTGATCATCATCACCATGTTCTTGCCCCTGTGGTAAGTTGTCCAGACCTGAGGCTGTGACACAGTGGCTGTGAACCTCCACTTCTTGCCCAGTGGCTCACTAACTGCCCAGAGGCACATATTTTGCTAGCATGCGCCTCTTATGTCCATCAAGGCAAACCTCAATGAGCCAACACATGTTTCCTCTAACTAGTATATTGTCAACCACTTGAACATAGAGATTTTGTGTGCAAAGGGTTACCATGGCATTGATCTGACTAAATGAGCCGACAATTCAGTCAAAAGACATAAATTTTTCAATATTGACTGATTGCCTAATTATGGGAGGTCTGTTGGTTGCTATATATTTTTATAGGAACAAGCAAATAAAAACTATAGAAAAATATTATTTTTCTCAGTGTGTACGTATAGCTCTGTCTCTCTCACATATATACACAGACATACAACTTAATATTAATCTATTTTGAAAAGTTTCACTAAAAGTTCAACTAAGCTTAACAAAGTTAAACAGGATTTTAAGTAAATTCTCCCAAATCATTAAGCCATAAACATTTTCTTCCCAAAATGCTATAACTTTTCCCCAAGGCCAGCCACTCTGTCTCATTCTTAGGTATTACTCCATGAGCATGAAGAACTCATGGAATTCAATGGAATTCAGCAAGTATTTGAGGAGTATCTATTACATGCCATGTCACTGTGCCAGGGACCTAGAATTGAACTTCACAATCACAGTACCTTGTCTTTATAAAGGTGACAGTCTAGAGCAGGAGACAGCAAACTACAGTTTAGGGGCAAAATCTAACCCATCATTTATTTTGGCAAATAAAGTTTTACTGGAACACAGCCACACCTAGCAATGGCTGCTTTGGCGCTCCAATAACAGAACTGAGTCATTGTGATGGGATCATATGGCCTGCATACCTAAAATATTTACTAGCTGGTCCTTTACAGAAAGATGTTTGCTGACCCCTAGTCTACAGATGTGGTTCCCAGTCCTAAGGGTAATTTAAAATCATCTGGGGAAGCTTTTACAAAAATACAGTCAGTATCTAAAATATCGGAGACTACTTAAGTCAGAATCTCTAGGATGCAGGCCCTGGCATCTCTGTTTCTGCACAAGCCCACCCAAGTGATCCTGATGCAGAGCCAGGGTTGAGAACCACTGATAGACAACATAGATGTCAAAGATGTAATAACAAAGGCATTGTGAACATGACACAGAAAGTGGGTCACTTTCTGAGAGAGCCATTGCGTTACTGGACATGCCTAGCTTCTCCAGGAGGTGAGGCCAATGTTCTCTCCTGCTTCCAGATGTGCTGCTTCAGTGGCATGGGGACTGGCTCAGAGAGAGTTGAGTCTAAGACACCCTAATCCAAGGAGAACAGCCAAAACTCAGAATTTTCTCAAAGAGAAGATAATCAAATATTTAGGTATTTACTTCTCCTCTAGTAGCTAAGCATATCATGCCCTGAGTGGGTTTTAATATTATTTTAGTAGCCAAAATAAGTAAATTGGCATTAAACTGGCCTGTAGAAAGGACTCATTTAACTTAACACCCAAATTTATTCATAACAGCACCTAATTTGAGAAACCCTGAAAGACCTCAGTGCCTATTAAAATATCTGAAGATGGTCTTCTCTGATCAGTTCCAGAATGGGGGCAGGAGAGCACTCTGGAAACCTTAAGTTGGACCTGGTTTGCCCTGGGCACTGAGCACATTGTTCAGGTGGTTGTGGAAAGAATGGAGCAGCAACCTAAACATTCTGAGGCTCTGATAACAACTCATGCAGACCAGCCTCTCATAGACCAAATTTGGGGCTTCCACAGAACCTATGAGTCCTCCAGAGACCTCAGAAAAACCTCAAATTCAAGGAATCTACATGGCCTAACTTTTTTTATTAAACTTCTATTTATCAATCATATCTGTGGGCCCAGAACTGCCTAGGTACTGAATGGCATACATTTCAAAGTATTTATAATCTCCACACATAAACACACACACAGAGTCACCCAAGAAATGCTTACATAATAATAAAAGAGACTGTATGATTACCTTCCAAAAGGTGCAACTCAGAGTAGCAACCCTTTTCTGTCTAAAGGCTGAACTTATAAGATATTCCTTGGAGGAAGATGGACTTAAAAACAGAACCAAATTTCACAGCCATGAGGCATCAGGACTGGGGTTTCAGAATAAACTGATAACACCTATTAAGGAAGGAATACAGAAATTTGTACATGTAAGGAAAGATAACTTTTCCTCGACCCTCTTAGAGTCCCTGACCAGGCCAGAAAAGCAAAGGCAAAAGCATACCAATTTAACAGAAGTTTTACATGACACAGAAGCATAACTAAATAAACAATGGAAGAAGCAGTTAAGCTTGATCATTTTTATGCTAGGTTTGATTGAATGGAAGGCTGTAGAAAAGTGTGACAGGACAAATGGGTATGAGCTAAGGGTAGTAAACTAAAGGAGATTTAGCAAGGCCTGTTTATTTGGATTCCTCTGGCATTCTTCTATCCCTCTGTCTTCTGAAGTGAGGATCCTTATAGGATGGGCAGCTCTCACAGGAGGGCCTTTTGATCTGCTTTAGGGGAGAAGGAGGTCAAAGAGTCCTTTCGCATATGCAATTTCTCAAATTCCTTCAGCTTAAAATATTTAAGGTACCATATGCCAAGGTACCATATTTCGGGGGTAGCATGTTGTGAACTACATCATAGGCCATAGCCAAACAGTCAGGTGGAACCCAGGAAAGGAGACATTTTTGTCCTAAGAAAAGGTCCAATGGGAAAAACAGGAAGGTGGGAGATTGTCAAGTAAGAAGGTCCTTAGGAGACAGAGTCTAGGGTGATCCGATGACCAACTCTAGAAAAGTTCTCCAATTTCATATTTGCAAGGCATTTTTGTGTCTGCTATCTCAATGCACCCTTTCAACAACTCCAAGAATTAAAAATTATCATCTCCATTTTAAAGAACAGATAATTTTCTAGAATGTTAAGTCATTTTCCCAAGGTAATAAACCGAGCAAGTACCGAAGCTGAAATCTTAATCCAGTCCTTAAGTTTCAAATTCAGTGTTCTTTTTACTACATGACAATTTTGGGAGATGAAGTAAAGACCTGCTCTATCATCTAAAAAATGCCAGCATGCACCAGGGTCCTTCTCAGGGCTTCCCCAGACCTCAAGCTCCAGCTCTAAATAACAATGCCATCTAATCATTAGAATTTCAAAGACAAAAGCCACAGCATCTCTTTATGATCACTGTGATAAATTAAGGCTCCTATGCTTTCTACACATGCTCAAGGACTGGAAGACTAGAAGATGCAAAGGGAAATAAATGAAAAATCTATATATTGCCCCA
>PVKU01004550.1:52331-144391 GCA_004027475.1 Anoura caudifer
AAAAAAAAAAAAAAAAAAAAAAAAAAAAAAAAAAAAAAAAAAAAAAAAAAAAAAAAGGGAAGGAGGAAGGGAGGGAGAGAAACTGGAAAACCAAAGCCAGAAAAGCAGAGCCCACTGTTGGGTACTGTACCTGTGCAGAGGACCCTACAGCAGGTCCACACAGGACCATCTGAATGTATTTTTTTAGAATGGGTCTAAAAAAGAAGGTTGAAGAGACTTAACTCTTCCTACTCATGGAAACCTCATCTGAGAAGTGCCTCTCTATGCCAAGTTTGTGAGAGCAGAACTCTGCTAGATTTCTCTCTCCATACTAAAATCAGACCCTCAACTACACAACTCATTCACATGCCTCTCTCAAAGGTTCCAAATCACAGGTAAGAAGGAGTACCTGAGAGGGAGGAATCTGGGTTCTGGCTGAATCCACACCTGCTGAGAAACTCCGAAGACTTTCAAAGTCAGAAGGGAGGTGCTATGGGACCTAGAGAGCATTATGCTAAATGAAATAAGACAGTTAGAGAAAGATAAATACCATATGATCTCACTTATATGTGGAATCTAATGAACAAAATAAACTGATGAACAAAACAGAAGCAGGCATAGATACAGGGAAGAGAGTAATGGCTGTCAGGGGTGGGGTTTGGGGGACTGGGTATAAAAGGATTAAGAAAAAAAAATTCCAAATATATACAGACAACAGTGTGATGATAGCCAGAGGGAAAGAGGGGTGGAGGGTAAATGGAGGTAATCAAAGAGGGAAAAATAGGGAAGGAAAAAGACTTTGCTTGGGGTGATGAGTACTTGATATAGTGTGCAGATAATGTTTTATTGAGTTGTACAGTTGAAACCTGTATGGTTTTGCGAACCAATGTCACCCCAATAAATTCAATAAAAAGGAAAAGAATAAAGGTGATGTGACTGAGATTTTAAATTAGGAAACGAAAGGAAAGTTGAGAGTCATTCATCAGGGTGGACTAATAACAGATATCTGAAACCTACCTACCTTTCAAGGGGCAGTAAGCATGCCACCTCCTATAGGACAAATCTCCCCTTTCTCATCATTACTCCTGCCATGACTTCTAACTTATCATGTAAGTGGCATGTACTTAAGGGTGACACAAACTTGTGCCATAGCAGCAGAGGTGCAGGAAGGCAGGGCTGGCATTTACACATTGTATTTCCTCTAGGATTCCACACCCAGGGTCAGTAAATTACGCCCTGTGGATCTGTTTGTAAGACCTACAACCTAAAAATGTTGATCACAGTTTTAAAGGGTTGAAAAGAATCAAAATTAGAATAATATATTGTGACCTGTAAAAAATGACATGAAATTCAAATTTTGGTGTCCACAAATTTTACTGGAACACAAACATGACCATTTTTTAATGTACTGTCTCTGGCTGCTTTCACAGTACAATTAGAATTGAGTAGAAGTGACAGAGACCATATGGCCCCCAAAACCTAAAATATTAACCACCTGACCTTTTACAGAAAAAGTTTGCTGATCCCTGGTCTACATTGTAGTGAGAACTCTCAACAAGTGTTTAGGTTATAAGGAAAAGAACAGGGTGTGAGGCAAGATGAAAGACAGGAAGGAACTGTAACTAAATAAACTGGGGCTTGGCCACGTGGCACCTTGACACATGACCCAACAATTACTGTTGAGGGAAACAAGTTTTTATTAACAGGTTTTTATTAAGTTTTATTTGTATTTCCAACCTCAGGAAAGCTGTGAGCACTCCTGCTCAAAGTCCTGTTCTCACATGAGACCCAGCCCTTCCCTTGCTCCCCAAAAGGCTACAAGGAAAAACCATGCCCAGAAGTCCCCCATATCCTTATCTGTTCTTAAGCTGGCTGAGCAAACAGATCTCCATCCCCTCTGAAGTGTGCACTTGTGGGTTTCAGAGTTGCTGTCCTCTCGCAGCAGCTTTCTCTTTCAGGATCTGGGGTATATTGTCCTCAGCCTCCAAGTAATGGTTCAGAAAAACATGTGCTGTGTTACACTGGATCACAGTGGAGCCAAGGGAGGCATACAACCCAAGAGTGTGGCTTCTCCATACATCCTTCAGAAAAGCAAAAGTCTGCAATTCAGCATTCCCAGTCACAGTTCAGCTCCAAGCACCTCCCACAAATCCATGCCTGGTTAGGCAGGTTCCCATCCTGCCTAAGAACTTCACAGCTCCATCTGCTCTGCAGCTGTCTTCTCCTTCTCACTCCAGACCTTGTGGCATGCTCTTACTTCAAACCACGTGATTTTCCCCTTACACATCAGACCTTGTAGCCAACTCCCATCTACACCCTTTCCAACCATGAGGTTTCTACCTCCTCTCTTTCAGCCTGTCCTCATTTAAATGCTCAGCCCAGAACTTCCTGTGTGATGACATATCCTTTCCTTCCTAAAATGTGCCATTTTTGCCAGTTCCCTCATATCTTTTACCTTCTTTTGGCTGCCATCTTCAGTTAGGGCAAGAGTTCCCAGAGACTTCTGAGGTGGGCATCAGCCCCCTGCCTCTCACACAGGCACTGTATAAGCTCCCAACTATCACAAGTCCCCAAATTCTCTTAGAGTCATGCACACCTTTCACCTTGGGCTGTAGACCTCTTCCTTCAAGAAAGGCACTATTGGAACAAATATAAAGGACACATGGACAAAAACTAGGGTGGAGGGGGGACTGGGAGGGAGGCGGGAGGGATGGGAGGGTAGGCTGGGATGGGAGTAAAAGATAGAAAACTGTACTTGAACAATTAAAATAAAATTTTAAAAAGAAGAAAGGCACTATTAACTTGCCATTGTTATACGAAGTATTTCAAATGTTGTATCATTCACTCTCCCCTCCCTCCAATCAAAATTGTGAGGTATATGCTCTACTATTTTCAGGGGATCCCTGCTCTGCACCCTATTACAGAACCAAAGGGAGAGAAAGAGGGAAGGAGGGAGGGAGGAGGGATGAGAAAGAGAGGAAAATAATAGATATAAGAATGGGAAGTAAGAATAAGGAAAGGAAGTAAAAACAGCCAAGGAATTCATTTAAGGGCATAAAAGGGTGAAGAGATCAGTCATTTCAATTTTCAAAAACCTTTGGGAGGGAGAATGACTATTTATGTTCCCAGATTCAGAAGCTCTCCTTGTTAACTGACACAACATGGGTACAGTCCAAGAAAGAATACCAAGAGGACAGTTACCAAGATAGGCAATATTCTGGGCTGCAAAACAAATTCAGTAACTTTAAAAGGATTCAAGTAATTTGTAAAGTCATGTGGGCCTGAAATTTCTTTGAAGATAAATTTTAATTACAAATTAAATTCTCTTAACTGATACATTTTTATAATTCTAATAAGTTATATTTTCCTTAAAATTTATATACTTCATCAAAATTTCAGAATTTTGGCATAATTTTTTTTCTAATTTCCTCGATAGTTCTTGTACTGTCTACAATAGCTATTCTTTGTTCACTTTTGATCTTGGTATTTGTGCCTTCCCTGTTCTTTTTCTTTATCAATCTGACTTGTGGTTTTATTGGTTTTCAATCTTTCAGAGAACTAACTTTTGGCTTTATTTTTTCTATTTTTTATTTGCATTCTATTGTATGAATATTTTGGTCTCACTTTTTTAAAAAAATATATTTATTTTTAGAGAGGGGGGAGGGAGGGAGAAAGAAAGAGTGAGAAACATTAATCTGTTGTTGTGTCTTATGTGTCCTCTACTGGGAGCCTGGCCTGCAACCCAGGCATGTGCACTGACTGGGAATCAAACCAGCAACTCTTTGGTTCACAGGCTAGCATTCAATCCACTGAGACACACCAGCCAGGAAATGGTCTTACTTTTATTGTTTTCTTTCTTTTCCTTTTTGAGTTTAATTTGCTGGTTTTCTCCAACTTCTTAAAAAGAATATTGAGAGTGCTGATTTTCAACCTTTTTTCTTTTCCTATATGCATTTGTTATTTTATATTGCTCTCTAAACAGAATCTTAATTGTATCACAAAAATTTTGAAATGTGATATTTTGCTTATCACTGAGTTCAAAATATTTTTTAAATTTTCATTGTATTATTCCTTTAACAATGTTATTAAGAAGCATCGTATATTGCTTAATTTTTAAGCACTTGGGGACTTTCAAGTTTTTGTTATAAATTCCACACATTGATTTTCATTCCACACAATGAAAATTTTTTGAGACCTGCTTTATGGGCCAATATATGGTCAACTTTGTTATATGTTCTCTGTGATTTTAAAAACAAGTTGTTGGAGATGGATGATAGTGATGACGGTACAACAATAGGAATGTATTTAATGCCACTGATTCAATACATGTAAAAATGATTACAATGGTAAACTGTACATTTTGCATATTTTACAATAAAAAATGTTTTGATTACCATGTTCTCTACGTGTCAACTAAGTCAATTTGGTAAATAATGTTGTTTAGGGGTTCTATATCTTTACTAACATTTTGTCTGTATTTTCCATCAGTTACTGAGAGAAGTGTGGTAAATTTTCCTACTGTGATTACGAATTTCTCTTTTTCTCCTTTGGATCTCCTTTGGACTGTTTTATACATTTTGGAATTGTTTTCTATATTTAGGGCTATCTATCAGGTGGCTATAAATTTAGACCTGTTACATCTCCAGTGAATTGGCCCTTTTGTCATTGTGATATGCCTACTTTCATCTCTAGTAATATTCTATCTTAAACATCTCCTTTAATATTCATACAACTATCTCAGCTTTCCTTCAGTAGGTGTTTTCTCATCCTTCTAAAAGAAGAGTTGCCCTTTCTACCTTTCTGTATTCGTATATTATGTCTATAAGAAAAAATATGGTTGTGTTTGTTTTTATTTAGTCTGACAACTTACATTTTTAAATTGATATATTTGGTCTGCATACATTTAGTGAAATTACTGATATATGTGAGCTTAGATCTATCATCTTCCTATTTACCCCCTCCTACAGCTGTTCTGTTTTTATATCTTCTTTTTTTATAATTTTTTGACTTCTTTTGGATTGAATGAGTATATTTATTTATTCCATACTCCTACTATGTTATGAGTTCTTTAGTTAAGTGTATGTATTTTATTTAGAAGCTACCTAGAGATTTTTAAAAAAAGCATTTTTGACCCATCAAAGTCTAATACAAATTCAGATTTTCACTTGCTCCTTGAAAATTCAAGTGCCTCAAGCATTTAACCCCATTCATTCTTCCCCCAACTTGTATGCCATTTGTCTAATTCTTTACACATGATATTATTATTTTGTAATTAATATTTATTTATATGTATCCACACACTTACTCTTATAATGTCTCCTATCTTCAACCTGAAATCACTGGAAAATACCTTTCATTTACTACAGATCTTCCAGTGAGCCATCTTCTCAGTTTTTGCTTATAAAATATCTCTTTTTTGCCTTCAATTTTTTAAAATAAAATTATCACTGGGTATAGAATTTAAGTTGCCAATTTTTTATTGCTTTTAATATAACATTAATTAATTGCTGGCTTCTGATATCATTGTTTAAAAGTCCATTGTTAATCTTGTTGCTCTTTTCTCCCTGGCTACTCTTAAGATTTTCTCATTGTCTTTTGTTTTCAGCAGTTTCATATTACATACAATTTGACTGTTTTTATTCTATTTTGGGCTAAGAGTGCTTCTTTAATATGTGATACCTTTTAACAGTTTTGGAAACTCTTAGCCACTGTCTCCTAGAAAACTGCCTTTATCCAGTGCTCTCTCTCCCATTCTGCTTGGGTTCCAATTACATATGTTATTCCTTTTCTCTCTATCCCTTCTTATTTTTTTCACTTTCCCTCATTTCATTCTTTCATACCCAAATATTCATTTTGAACATACTCTTTTGACTTATATTACAGTTTATTTGTTCTACCTTCAGCTGCGGCTACATATCTGTTGGTGTTAATCTATTGACTGAGTTCTTAATTTCCATTATACTGAAGTCCTAGAATATTCATCTGAGTGTTTAGTTTATACCCCAAATTTTCAGTCAATCATGAACATATCAACATATGGTTATTTGAAAATTCATGTCTGAAAATCCATTATCTGCATCCCCTCTGGTCTGTTTATATTGTATACTGTTTCTCCTAATTTTTTATCACATTATTTATATGATTGGTCATTTTTTTGAGTGTAGAACATTGTATATAGAAAACCATTGTAGTAATTTCAGAATTAGGAGTATAAAGTTGTCTTCCTGAGAGGATTTCTATTTTCTTTAGAAAGATGGCTAAAAGCACTGGCATCCTAGGTCACCTTATTCTAATGGGAGACTGAGATGATTTGAAGCTGGGCTTCAGTCCCAGCAAATAAGTATAAAATCAGTTTAATCTTACTCCAACCAAAAGGCTCGTGCTTTTTGAGAGTTTTCATTCCTTCACAGTCCCTGAGTGCCAACATTTCCCCCAGCTTCCCAAGACTGTCAAGAGTTGTGCCCAGTTTCTCAATCTCCAAGTAACCGCCCCCGTAATTCCAACAGCTGCCACTGGAGAACATTGCTTCAAACACAGGGTATACCCATCAAGGTTTCACTACTCTCTAGATGCTGGTCCTCTTAGTTTGTACTGTCTTATTCACTCTACTGTGCCTTTCAACAAGTGTTTTTCACATTGTTTTCCAGCATTTCTAGTTGGTCTCAGTGAGATGGTTGTCAAAATTAATCAGTCCTCCCTTTAAAAAAAAAAAAAAAAAAGCAAAACTTTTTACAGGAAATGTTTTTATTTAAGGAGAAACATGAAGTTTCCCTCACTCCACCTGAGCACTCTGTCCCATCCTTATGTATTTCTAATCCCCCTGTCATTTATCCTTCAACAAAGTCAAAATTCAAGCCTAGGAGAAAGAGTGAAAAGCTTAAAAATTAACAATAATCTTTACTTTAGTCAGCAACTTCACATATTGTTTAATCTCACGTAAAAAATTTATATTGTGTCATACTCTAGGCATGTCACTGAGCCTCTAAGAATGAAATCAAATTTCCAAGGCATGGCCCAAGTTTGGACCCAAATCTCTCTAATTTCATGTTCAGACCCAATTTCACTAGATAACAAAAGCTCCTGAAGGGATAGTGACAGCCTAGATATAAGTACGGTGAGGAGGTAGAAGCGAAAGGTGTTATTAAGAATCAGGAACATGAAACCCATGAAATCAGCTATCTAGGAGAGAACATGAGCATTTTTAAAGCAATAAATTCAAAGAAGCAGAGAGCATCATCTAGCCAAAACAGAATTGTCTTTGCTACACCTGGCTAAACAGATTCAAGGGCTTCCTGGTGAATCATTTCACTGATGGAACCATTTGAATCTCTAAAAATCTTTCTTTTCTCAGGAAACTATGTCCTGGTACAGGATGAATTACTCATAGAGGTAAATCATGGAGAACCTTGATCTTGTGATAGTATGATCCTTTTAATGGTCCAGCCTCTTTGCTTAAACAAGACCGTCTATTCTCAAACCTCTTTATCAACTCAGTTCTTACTACATGCCAGACACTATGAGAGGAATACAATACAGACCAAAATAGACAAAGCCCCTGTTCTCATGGAGTTTACAATTTCATGGAGAGAATACATTTTACAAATCATCACATAAATGGTATGATGGTGAATGTTTAAAAAGCAGCTCTCAGGGGTTGTGGGGAATGAACTCTGATTTATAGCATTTGCCTATTTGTTTAGTATAAAAACTCCAGTCATGACTGATTTCAGGCTATCAAGATGCTGTTACTGAACATGAGAAGAGATATACACAATCAGCTCTCCCAAGACAAGCTCAAGAAAAATGTCCGCCCCTCCCTTAACTATCTAAAAGAACTTGAATTAAGGTCCTGCCCATAATGGGAGATGATCAGAGGAAACCTCTTTTGGCTATCTATAGGCTGGACAAATTTCTATTTACTAAATATTTGTTCTTCCTGGCTGGTGTAGCTCAGTGGATTGAGCGCGGGCTGTGAACCAAAGTATCACTGGTTCAATTCCCAGTCAGGGCACATGCCTGGGTTTGTAGGCCAGGCCGGGGCCACGTGAGAGGCAACCATACACTGATGTTTCTCTCCATCTCTTTCTCCTTCCCTTCCCCTCTCTCTAAAAATAAATAAATAAATAAATAATAAAAATGGGAATGAAAATAAATAAATAAATAAATATCTGTTCTTCTTATCATTCTGCAATGACACTGTAGCCCCCAAGGTACCTTGCCTCATCCCTAGCTCATGATGTCTTATAAACCTGACCCCTTTTCTATCTCTGCACCTCTTGTGCATGTGGGGACTGAATCTTTCATGTATGTGGGGTTCCCATACCTATGTATGTATTAAATTTGATTATTTTTGTATTGCTTAGAAAACAAAGCACTATGAACCCACTCTAGTGCTCCACTGACCACAATAAATGGAAAAGAGATGTATTCTGAAGCAAAGAAGCCCCATTCTACAAGATATATAACAAAAGAACAATACTCAGTCTACATGGTTACAACAGACATCTTTGAATAAGTGATGCTTGTGCTGAGATCCAAAGGATGAGTTCATGTTAAACAGGTAAAGGGTGAGCAAGGGGCATCAACCTGTATAAAGGACCCACACAGTGGAGTACAGGCCCACAGTCTACCATCAGGGGGCTGAAAACAGACAGAGTCAGGTGAGGAGGTGGGAGGTCTGTCTCCATGCTAGTCTATTCTGCTCTGTTTCCTGCGGGGTCAGTTCCTCAGTTCCCCGCCAATAACAAAAGCTGGAGAATGTTCAAAGCCCACAAAAGGAAAAAAAAAAGTGTACTGGAAAGCATTGGGGAAAACATTCTCCATGTGACGGGAGCCTAATCCTGGGACCAGCAGCCACCTTCACCAACACTTTCATCAAGTTGACTAAAGGCACCGAACAAGAATCTGGATTGCAAGAGCCTGGCAGCTTTGCTCAGCTATTCTCAGCCAGTGACACAGCTCCTCTCTCTAAAGTTTGAGAAATATTTTCTTATTAAACTTTTAAAAAATGAGAAAAATGTTACAAATGGGAGAGGGAGGGAGAAGAGAACAGAAAATAATTGCACATTGAAATAAATGTGCTACTTGAGAAAATTGTAAGTGCCTAAAAACAGGAGTTTATAATGAAAGTGCCTTCTCAAGCATGGCTATAGCATCACTATTCTGAGGTGAAAATACAATAAACTACCCTATTAAATTTAAGGAGTTAGATTTAATAAGATGGGTGGTATATTAAATAAATGCCAACTGATTATTAAAGATCTTTTTATTGAGGATTTACAACTATGTCATCAAATAACTGAGCGGCATTCAGGTATAATAAGACCCATATGAGAAACTTAATTTAAAGTAGTGCAAAGAACCAAAAACACTATTACAAACAGACCATGAAAAACTCAGAAAATAGGTAAGTTAAGAGGCAAAAAACATCCCATCAATTTATTGTCAATAGTGGGGACTGAGGCAATGAGGGAGGACAAAATATCATTTACATATGAGTTAACTAAATAGCTATTCAAAACCACTATAGCATGACAGAATGGCACATAGGTAGATGTGCCTTCCCCTAGGAGGTGAATGTTCCTCCCTTTTTCTCCTTTGAAAAAATAATTATTTTTAAATGTGAATTTTCTATAGTAAAGAAATCTTTGAGTTTCTCAGAAAAAAATTGTCCTGTCTTCCAAAGTGAAAGAAAGTGAGCTTTAAGAGCTTAAAAAGATTCTTGTGTCTCTGCCCCTAGACTTGCTGCTGAGGGGACTGGAGGGAGGAAGAGACAAAGAAATAAGAGTAGGGAGTAGAGAGGGAGGGAACAAGACAGAGAAGGAAGAGGGGGAGGAGAAGAGAGAGATGAAGAGAAAGGGACAAGGGGAGGGAAGGGTGGAAAAGATACTTGCCTAAGAGTAAATATCTTTCTGGGCTTATCTCTCATACACTGTGGGACATCAAACAAGCTATTCCAAAGGTATAGACTTCATCAATCTCCCCAAAAGTCAAATTGAAGGGCTAAGCTATAAGATCTCTAAATTCCCTTTGAGTTCTATAGTCCTTTATTCTATTCTCAACTCTAGTTCTTGGGTACTTTGGTCAAGTTCCCTGAAAAAGAAGAAAAACCTTGCAGAGAAACAAAACCTTTTAGGAATACGAGAGAGGGGCTAAGACCCAGAGACAGAGAGAACAAGGAAAAAGCTTCCAGAGTAATACTTTTACCATCTCAGGTTATGCGGTCCTTTCTGATTTTGGAAGCTTTCTCACAGCTGTTACCCCTCTCCTTCCAACCTCCTTGTTTAGTGAGCAAAGAAAGTATTATTATTTCCATCAGAGGAAGCAACTGAGCTCAGGACTTGCATGGTGCTTTGCCCATAAGTGGACCGGTCACAGGTAAGGACTAGACCTCTCCACATCTCAGTACCAGCCTGGTCAGCAGGTGGGGTAGGTACCTTACACAAATGTGCAGGATCTTCCAAGACAGGCCCTGGACACATGGCTCGGGCAAGACAGATGAGTTCACAGCTTCACCACTGGGCTATCACTTCCCTTTGACCCATAATAGGCAAAGAGTATGCTCCAGAGAGTAAGCAAAAACATACCCCCAAAACTGCACTATTGACAAATGACTCCATGTATAGTCCAGCTTTCAAACACCTATCCTTAGTCACCTAATTTGTCCTGCCACCCCCCAAAAAAACTAGCCTGTACATCTTTGGTACTTAAGGTTTAAGACACATAGATGTCCCCCATAAATCTGATCTCCCTCAGGAATTGTCATGACCACCCCCCCTGTAGTTGCCACCTGGGAGTAATATGGCTACTTTCTGTTCCTTCCAAAAGGCTTCAGTGGGGATGAAGAAATTCCCTTTAAAATATAATAAGTTCCCCAGTTTAGGTAGGAAAAACCTCATCTAAGCTATGAACAAAAGGAGGAGCAGAAAACTACCAAAAAATTTGAGGAGAAAGGGAAAATGTGCATTTCTATATCTCCTGTAATTCACTGGCCAGGCTTATTATGGTGGTTCTATATTATAGAGGGACATCCGTCAACACTAATCAATACATGTGGTATTAGTCATGAATGATAAATTTGAAAGGAATTATAACTGTAAACAGTGATCAATAGAGACTTGCTGAAGGAGACAGAGGAAAAACAATCTTAAAATGTTACACGGTTAATAAACTAAGGAGGGCAGGTCAGTCTTAAACAAAACTCCAAGAGACCTACAATGTTGTAGTAACTTCTCTTATGGGAGATAGGATGGAAGGGGAAGTGGATAAATAATCCTCCCCCAGACCTTTTCACAAGGCAATTGCTACTAAAAGGGTGCATTATTAATTTACAGCCTATTCGCTGATCCTTTTGGTTGGAAGGCACATTCTCCATTAGCATTTGGTTGAAGATTTGTCTCTGGATTCAAGCTGGCACCATTCAAAGCCCCTAGAATATAGCTTGCCCTTCCCCTACCCCCACCTCCCTCCCTCCAGTCTCTTCTCTTCTCCCCTCCTTTGATTTCACTCTCAGCACATGACTGAGCAGTGCATTCACAAGCGTGACATCCCTCTCTGCAAACAAATATATCCTGAATCCAAGCAAAAAAGAAAAAAAAAAAAAATGCAGGGAGCCTCCGCTGCTCACCCATAGATGAATGGAACTATCCGTCTTGTCACCCAGGGGTCGGAGCAAGAGGTTACTCTGAGTCTATACCTTAGCTTCTCTGCTGACATTTGCAAACAACTTCCTTAAAAATAAAACAAAATAAAGGGTAAAAAAAAAAAAGAAGGCTGCCACATCAAGCCCTCAGCCGGTCCCTCTAGAACCCTTCCCAGATTGTGTCTTCTCACCACCTTTGGAGTCACAGCTCCAGGCCTGACATATAAATTTTTTTCCACTGACCTTTTAGTGTCCTTTCTGCCAGAGTGTGTAAACCATAAGCTGATATATGAAGGCAATTTTTACTGGTGCCACTTGTATCTGAGTGATTGCACACACTTTATGTTTCTGGCCTGCCACCCCTTCCACCTTTCGAAGATCTCTCTATTTTCTTTTAAGGGAACTGCAACAAAGGTGAAAGCAAGTTTAACTGCTTCAAGACTTTGATGGCCAGAAGCACCTGTTTGAAGGATTCGTGACTGACCAGGGCCCATCTTCAAAGCTGGAATTTTCTTCGCTGCTCTAGGGATCGGCAGGGCAGAAATAATGGGCAAGGGGGGTTAAAGTGGCACTTCTCCCCACCACTCCTCAACCTCAACCAAAGCTGACAGACATCAAAGCTCCAAGCCTTGTTGAAGCCTCAGAGGACACAGAGCCACTGTGTCCATAAATTTTAAGAGCCTGGGCCCCTGGGGACTTCCTTGGTCAGAGTTTAGAGTATAGGGAGGTGGGGGTGAAGGAATAAATGGAAGTAAAGCCAGAGAAGACACCTAGCTGGCGGAATCACAGAATCCCATACACCATCACTCTGCCATTGTCCTGTCACTCCCTCAAAAGCCAAAGCTGCTGTTTCCTCTCAGCATACCCACAGGTTCAGTCCTGCTATGCTCTGAGACAAACCTAGGCCTTAGAAGAGTGACTATAAGAAGCCACAGGAGAGGCAGTATTTGCTCTTCTTATTCCAAGCTGGGATGAAAGCTAGAGAAGAAGAGTAGCACCTTACCATCATTGCCACCATGGTAATGCATGTAGTAGTGCATGTAGTAGCTCACAAGGGGTCAGGCCTCAAAGCCAGAAGCAGGTGGGCCCTGACATAAAATTCATGCTGAAGGAGGAAGTATAAAAGAGTTGGGCTGAGTTTGATGAAATTCATTGTCAACCAGTCTACTAATGTCCTTTATGTAGGAGCAGCAGTGATGAGTGAAACTTGAAATGGGAACATGGCTCCTTAGGACCTCCTACCCATCATGCCATACTGCCCTTCCATTGCCATCCTGGGGAATCAGGGTTTGATTTCATTAAGTGGCCTAGTGGGTCCGATTTACTGGAGCATGACTCAATAAGAATGCCCTGGCTGCCTTAAATAAGACACATGGTCTCTCTCAACTACTGGACCCCAATTGTCCCAAGAGACTGTGAGGATCTAGGTAGCCAGTGAGGATGACACCTGAAAGACCACCCTCACCTTAAGGTCATTCCTTGCCAGTGTGTCTTAACCATTTGTAGGAGATTGCAGTTATTTACTACTAATAGTAAAGTTCTAAGATTAAAAAACTTTTAAAAACAGATTTAAACAGATTCTAGTTGACTTATTCACTCCATGTATTTAAATTTAAGTGAGAAAGAAAGCAAGGACACATAGCCAGTGTTTGATAATTGCCAAATCTGAAGACCATCTGATCTGTGACATTGGTCATAGAAGAAGAGGGCTACTGGTACACCACGCAGCACTGTGACAATCATAAATTTTTGCAAGGCTGTACCTCCCCCACAACATTCCTGAGGTGGAGTTCAAAATTTGGGCATTGTTTGGGAGTATTTTGAGTATGTAAACATCATCCATCATTGGTGTGGCAGCTGAGAAAAGGGTAAGAAGTTATGGATCAATTGTTGACCAAAACAGCACAGGATAAAGTGTGGGGTGGGAGGGAGGATCCAGGTAAATAGTCAGTAGGCCATGTCCTTGTCCTGTGACAGACCTTTAAGAGGGGAGAGTAGTTCATATAAGAGACCATGGAGCCATGTAGTTGAGGACCACAGAGCTGGAAAGCTAAGGAAGTTACAGAAAAGAAGTTCTGGGAGTCATAGCTTCCTCTTGCTTCCAAGATGAAGCACCATTTAAAGTAAGGATCCCGGCTCCAAGGGCTAACAAGGACAGGGGCAGTGGCATCCATGTTTGCCAAGCTTCAAGAACTCCAAGACAGTGAAGGTGATGCTGAGTGCTCCAGCTTAAGCAACTTCCTCTCAATAAGTGGTGACAAGGCTTTGAGAGGCACTCCAGTGGGGACCCCAGGGAAACAGCAATGGTGGCAGCCCCAGGCATAATTTCAGAATGAGTAGAAGGGACTAGCCCTGTCTGAAGCCTGTCTGGAGACCTTGGAAATGCCTGTGATGGGCAGCTTTGGGGTTGGCCAAGCAGAGTCCCAAGAAACAAAAGTCCTTGTGTGCCAACTGCAGGGTGGAGTGAGCTAGAAATCAGAGTTAAAGAAACAGGGAGCATACTGTTCACCTGAATCAAGACAATTGATAAATATGGAACCCTAGGAGGAGGCACCAAGGGACAGACTCCAGACAGAAAATTTATTTTTATTAAGCATCTCAACCAGTCATTGATCCAAAAAGTTAAATGTACAAGCAACATTGTGGTATTTTTGCTACATTTCACAAATAAGTAAACTGAGGCTCAGAGAGCCTGACTGAGTTAACTAGTAAGTGCCAGAGCCCAGAACTACCAGTCTCCAAAGCCATTGACCTTTTCTGCACCAGATGCCATTTCCCAGGCACATTTAGCCCTCCTCAAACAGAGAAGGGACTCAAATATTGGGTGGGACTCAAATATTGGGAGGGGAAAAAGATGTTCTGATCCCTTAATCCTGTACTCAAACAACTTTTGGACTATTGAGAATACTGTGTGCAATGGCCAAGAGTAAAGGTCAAGCAAGATTGAGGAAGGTCAAGAAACTTTAAAAAAATGGCTTAATCATCAAAGTTTTGCCAAAATTAGTTGAAGACACAGCCTGTGGTTCATTTTTGTCATTCCCATCTCCTAACTCCCTCAAAGTGATGGTTTTGTGCTTTTCCTCTTGACTAGGCATAGTGAAGCTGATAGTTCTTCCTTGCCCAACTCCTCATTTGGCAGAAGAAAGATGGAGGAAGGATGAATAAGAAACTGCTCAGAGAAGGGATGTCCTCAGAGAAATTCAGAGAAAAGGCCAGTTCACAGTGGCACAAGAGAAGGTGCTCCATCCCATTACTTCTTGAGGTAGGTGGAGATGTCAAGGACCCAGAAGCTTGCTATGAGTGCTTTTCACAATTTGAATGAAAAGGCAGTCTTTTTGACAAGATATCAAAACAGGGGTTTAAAAGTGCCTTGTCCCATAAGCAAAAACTTCCCTTACCACTCAAGAGGGATGATTCACCAAAGCTCTCCTATTCCAAAAGTCAGTTCATTCATACATTCACTTATTTGTTCACAAAGTATTTATTGAGCTCCTGCTCTATGAAGGATACCATGCCAGAGCTAAAACAAACACAGTCCTTAACCCATGGAACTGACAGTCCCACAGGGAAGTTAGACACTGGGCACATAACCACACAAGGAAATGTGAAAGGAGAAATACATGATGCAATGAGAGCTTACAATAAGGAATTATAATTGAGTCAGAAGGAGGAAGAGGATTCCCTGATGAGTGAAGAGAGCTGAGATTAAGGAGGAGTTATCTAGGTGAATGGGCATAGGGAGAGAATTCCAAAAAGAAAACCAGCATATGCAAAATTTCTGTGGCAGGGAGGGCATGGCAAGAATGCTCATGTAGCTAAGACCAGAGAGAGGAGAAGGAGATATAGGACAAGACTGGAGACACACGCAGAACCCAGACCATGCAGAACCCTGACCATGGACTATGTTAAAGATTGAGGTCTTCATCTGAAAACCAATAGAAAGCCATTGAGGCATTTTTAGCCAAAATAAAAAGTGGCATAAACAGAACTTTTGGCTCAAAAACATCACTTTGGTTTCTGTGTAAAGAATGAATTTGGATGAGACCAGAATGAAAGAAGATAGCCAGTAAGGAGGTTGTTGCCACCTCCAGTGAGATTATGGTGGTTTGGAACAGGGTATTAGGATGAAGACAGAACCCAGTAGACTGACTTAGGTTATTTGGGAAGTCACTCAACAAATGTAGGTGACAGGCTGATTAAGGGAGATGAAGAGGGTGGAAGTAACAAGGATAATTGGAAGTTTTCTGGCCATGTGAGCAAAACATTTCTCCTAGAAAGCAGAAGTATAAAATTCTTCTGTCACATATACATGAATTCTTTGGGGGAGAAAGCATCACTGTTGCTGGAGAGAAAAACATAAAGGAATAGAAGGATATCCTAGAGACCTATAAGGCCACACCTACTCAAAGATGGCCAAACGATCCATAAATCCATACACTGCCTCTCCCTCTCCCCTCCCCTTCCCCCTGTATCAGCGATGCATATCAGGATGCTTGGTATATGGGGTGGGGAAGGGGCAGATGGGATCTGAAGACCAGCTGCACCAAGAGTGATAAGTTTGCCTTTCAACAAGTCTCATGAGCTCTCTGCTCCTCATCTTGAGGGCTGTGAACTAGATTCATGGTTTTAAACACTTCTCAGAAACCTAGTTTTCTAGAGCATATACATGGCCACTTGGATTTATGATCCAATATGCACCTCCCTCCACTTCACTCCATCCCAAACTACCAAATCCTTACTTCTCTTTTTGGTGTGTCTATCTCTTGGGCTCTTGAAAAGGCAGTAGCTTACTTTTGAGGAAAAAGAAAAAAAATGTGTATCCCAGAAAAGGAAAGGTTTGAAAACCACTAAAATACACAATTTTGAAGACAGGCCTCAGATCTCTGAATAGAACAGAAATTCTATTTTCTGTGTCCTAAATAGAAAGGAAAGTAAACTTCTAGAAGGAGAATACCAGCTCTCCACCACAGAGGGTGAAAAAGATGACCTCCAAGTTTAAAGCCGCTGCCATAGCATCATTGCCCTTGGGGAAAGACTCCATACTCACTGCTTTTCATGACCTTCCAGATGCCACTAAATCTCACCCTTCTGGTCTGTTCCATACCCTCAACAGGCCCATGGGAGACAAGGGAGAAACAGTCAAGGTGCATTAAGAGTCTTTCTCTGCTCCTCCATCCTGTGGCCCACTGTCCTGCCTCCCCTATCTTCCCAGTCTCTCCAGTTCTTAGGAGAAATCTTCATTACTGAGAGCAGCCAGGAGCTCAGAGTAGCTCTTGATTGATGCTGTCAGTTAGATGAAGAGCTCTTGTGGCAGAAACTGTCTTTTCTTCATTAAATTTGCAAACATGCCCAGGAGCTAGTCTGTGAGCTGCTTATCAATAAATGGAAATACAATGATAGACCCAAATTCATGCCAGGCTTTGATTAAGAAAGGACAGATACCTTGCCAGTATCCACCTCAAATAAGAATTCCTAAGGTCCCCTATTTTCACTCAAACATCAGTTCTGGTGCGATGCGCTCCTCAAGATGGGTCATCACTGTGACAACTTCCAATCTGTGGGATGGAAAGTCTTCCCTTATACACAAGGGTCTTGCATCTCTTATTCTTTCCCAAGACTATGAGAGAAACTGGATCCCTGAGGAGGGCATGCTGGCAGAGCTCTGAGTACATCACCAGTGACTCAGTCATGAGGGATCTCCTTCAACACAGCCCACAGGGACTTCAGGAAGGGTGAAGCTGGTAAAAATTGGGTTTACCAAGACTTCCAAATGCCTGTGCAAGACTGTAGGCTAAGGGGCCAGCATTAAATGAAGAGAGAAAGGCAGTATAAAAGAAAGGAGAGGAAAGAAAACCACTTGTAAGAGCCAAGCAGGACATCTTTTAACCTTCTTTAGAAAGCAAAATTAAAACGAGCTCTACTTTCTGACATCAAAATCAAGAGAACAATATCATAAATAATAACAATTTTATGAAGAACAAGTACCAAAATTGCCATCAAGCCAACAAGCAATAGCTCAAGAGCTCTAACCTACAGTTTTGAACAATTGACTTTTAAAGCGATTGTTCACCCATCCACCTTGATTTCATTATGTGGGATAATGTCAATACTGGCTGGCATTTATAAAATTCCAGCTGTGAGGAAATAATGCCATCAGTACTCAGTGCTTGGGCCATGGGGTAAGGATGTGGGACAGAGGCATTTCTTTAATGGTTTGGATCATGATTTTCATTTTATTGCAATTTTTTCCCCTCTCATCGCCAGGCTTTGCTCTTTGCTTGCCGAGTAGACTTACTAGTCATTGAATTGTAGCTTCTCAAAGACACAAAATGTAGTGGTGACCAGCCATGTTATGTCCCTGAGCATACTACTCCTATTATCCCAATCCCAATGTGTAGGAATTTGGGGCCTTCACTGGTGCGCATTCAAATAACAACCCTTCATGTCAGACTTTTGTAAATATGCTTTTCACCATTCTATTCAACAGATATTAAGAGCTGGCTATTCATTCATTCATTCATTCATCTAACACTGACTGACCACACACCATGAGCTACAGTCTCCCTCCCCCTACGTGGAGGTGGAAGAAGGAAAACAATTTCAAAACAACATTAATGGGACACCATGGAACATGGAGAGCATCCTACCAAGACCAGGAGGCCAGGGAAAGCCTCCCACATGAGAGAAACCTTGAAAAACATCTAAAAAGAAAAACTGAAGCTGTGAAGAGTATATAGAGAAAACAGAACTCCCAGACAATAGGAGAACCATGTCTAAAGGCCCATAGGGCAAAGACACAGAACATGATGCATTGGAGGAATCATCACAGTAATAAATTATGTTAATGGAGCACTTACTCTGAGCCAGACCCTGTGGTGAGCACTTCACAGATATTAGTTCATTTAATGTTCACAACAACCCTGGCAGGTATGTATTACTCTTATTTTCAGATAACATATTAAAGAAGTTAATTTCCCCAAATCAGGCAACCATTAAATAGGACTTGAACTGTTTTTCTGACTCCAGAGCCCACATTGAACTGCTGTGGCAGACAACATAAGCTTAGCTAGAGGGCAGGGTATATGGGAGAGGTGGGTGGTGTTAAAAATGAGGGTTAACAGGTATATAGGAGCCTTGCATGCTTACTAAGCAGTCTCGATATTATTCAGTAGTCTTTCAGAAGCCAAGATGGATTTAGGCATAAATGAGAGAAGATTAGATTTGGAAAATCACTCTTGTGGCAAAGCAATGAATCATAATAGTGAAAAAGAATGAGAAAAGTCATCTCTTTAGCATTTTATACAAAGGAACCTTTTCTGGTTTATCTCCATAAGCCCCCCACCATCACCCCTAATTTAAAAAATAAAATAAAATAAAAATGGATAAAAGGCATAAGATATTTTAATTATAAAGGATAGTATAGACTTTACTTTCAGCCAAGATTGAGTAAAAGGGATAGGATTTAGCCTCCTGCCTGAAATAACAACAAAAAAGCAAACTACATATATATAGTATCTACATATAGAATATATATGTATATATACCTACATACTTGTTTTCAGAACATTGGATATCAGACAGTGAAGGTCTAGGATCCCTACAATTGCCCTAACTTAGTGCCTGGAGAGTTTCCAGGTTGGGATGCAAGGAGGGGGACCCACATGGTATCCAGTGTTCCTCTGAGTTGAAGACAAGGAGCTGGGAATCCTAGAGCAGTTTGAGTTTTCAGGGCAGAGTGGTAAAGAACAAACAGAGAGAGAAAGAGAGAGAGCGAGCTAGCTCTAGAGACCTGAAGGAAGTCCCTCTTTCAAGTTTAGCTAAGTACTGATCAGCTCAAATGCATGAGTAAACTATTCAAGACCAGGGGAAAAATCATTTGAAAGGATTAGAGATAAAAAGAAACAGTACCTCTTCCACCAGCCAGAGTGCAAAATCTCATAATTATACAAAGAAGGAGTTTGCCTCAGTTGTGTGTAAAATTAACCATAGACTACAGTGCTCTGATCCTGCCTAACAAAGCATAGAAACAAGACATGAAAGGCTCAAACTATCTCCAAGTAATTTAATACTGTCAAAAAAAGCTAAAAAAATATTAATAAGAATAATAAAATATGTGATACCTAACAAGGTAAAATTTTTAATACCTGATACACAATTTAAAAGACCAGGCATGCAAAGAAACAAAAAATATGACCATAATAAGTAGAAAAATCAATAAATTGAAATTGGCTCAGAATTAACACAGATGATAGAATTAGTAGACAAGGGCTTTGAAAGAATGATTAAAACTGTATTCCACATATTCAAAAAGGCAAAGGAATACTTTAACATGTTAATTGAGACATGAGAGATGTTTTTAAAAGGACCAAATCTAACTTCTAAAGATAAAAACCACAATATCTGAGATGAAACACATACTGGATTAAATTAAAAATAGATTAGATGTTGCAAAAGAGCACATTATTAAACTTGAAGAAATAGAAATAAAAACTGCTCCAAAGAGAAAAAAATCTGTGTTACAACTAGGCCAGGTCTAATATTCATGTTATTTTACTCTCTGAAAGAGGGAAAGACATAAAACAATACTTGAAGGAATTGGCTAAATTTTTCATCAAAATTTTCCAACTTTGATGAAAATTATAAACCTACAGGTTCAAAAATCTCAATTCCAAACACAAGAAACATGAAGAAAACTACACTAAATCACATCGTAACCAAATTTCTTAAAATCCAATAATAACTAGGAAATTTTAAAAGCAACTGTGGAACAAAAAGACACATTACATCCAGAGGAACAAAGATGAGAACAGAGGCAGATTTTTCTTTGGAAACTATGCAAACTAGACACAGTCAAGTGGCATCTCTACAGTACTGAATAGGAGAAAATTGTCAACTTAGAATTCTTTACCTTGTGAAAAATAAAGGCAAAGTAAAGATTTTTTCAGACATTCAAAAGCTAAAAGAATTCATTGTCAGTAAATATGCATTACAAGAAATGTTAAAGGAGGTACCTCAAGCAGAACGAAAGTGATAGCAGACGTAAATCCAAATCTACACAAAGAAATGAAGAGTACCAGAAATAGTAGCTAAATGAATAAATGTAGACTTTTAACTTATTATTTAAATTATTTAAAAGATAATTGGCTATTTAAGCAAAAGTAATAAAAAGGTACTTTGTGATTTATAACATGCCTAAAAGTAAAATTTGGGGTAAGAATAGCACAAGGGCCAAGGGGAGAGAAACGGAAGCACATCGCTATGGTTGTTATCATCCTAATACTACACATAAAGTGGCATAATACTCCCTGAAGGTGGGCTGTGATAAATTATGACATGTACTATAACCTGGGCAACTATAGCTTGGGCACAGTTTCATGTTCACAGGAAGGACAGATTTTGGAAAAAGCCCCGCTGGAGAGTAGAAGCACATAATACAGCCAAAGTTCATGGTGAGGTGCTCACAAGGTACAATGCAGCTGGAGCTGTTTCTCCTCCATTTTTCATTTGTACTTCTGACTCCCAAGTGGAACAGTTCTCTGGAATTTTATAATGGTAGGGCTGCACACAAAATGACATAGTGAAAATGTAATCATTATATCAAATATCCTTCCAGTTTATCTTTTTTCTTCTTGATCAAAGTATTATAATTTGTTACACCATTAAGTGAATTGTGTTTATACATTATAATTTAAAGCTGATCACATGTGTACTTGACAATTCTATCATAATTCTCATGGTTTTAAATTTTGTCCCTTTGGAAAGGTAAGGGGCAGGAAAACATGTCATATGTTTTCTTAAGGGAATAAAATCTCAGGAAGGTTTCTGTGGGAGGGATCTTTATTGTTTTGCTGATTTGAACAGTCCAGATATGCTTTTAAAAAAGACATAAAATCTTTGAATGGCCCTAACTCTGGCACTGATGTTTTTCTACTGCCAAGTCCCTAAGGGCAATAATATGTTGGTTTTAATAAGTCTTGACAAAATATAGAGGCTGCTGTTACTCCACAAAAGGTGACAATGTAGGCTTAGATCTTTGGTCCATATTCAATCCCTGATTTCATCCTGGCTACATGAAACAAGATCTTCTCTTGGAGGTGCTACTACAATATTCACAGCAATGCCCCAAGGTAGGTCCTGTACAACTCTGACAGGAATTCTGTAGGATTTCTCATGGCCTGGAGAGGCCCAGAAGTATTTTACTATTGGCAGACAGATTTCACTAGAGTGTTGTGTCAGGTGCTAAATTATTGGGTGGAGAGTGCTGTGTATTCTTCCATTGCTGGATGCATTGTTCTGTAAAGCTCTATTATGCCAAGTTAGTGGACAGTACTGGTTAGGTCTTCTATATCCTTATTGATTTCTCTCTACATGTTCTATCTGTTATTCAGAGTAGGTGCTGAAATCTCTAATTATAATTCTCTGTATTTTCTCTTTGCAGTTTTATCAGATTTTATTTCACATTTGGAAACTGTTATTAGGTGAGTAAATGTTTAAAATTGTTATGTCTTATTAATAAGCAGACTCCTTTACCATTATTAAATGATTCTCTTTATTCCTGGTAATATTCTTTGCCATGAAAGCTAATTTACCTGATGTTACTATAACCACTCCAGCTTTCTTTAGATTAGTGTTAGTACAGTATATCTTTTCTATCAATTTACTTATAACACATGTATGTCTTGATATTTAAAGTAGGTTTCACACAAAAAGCACATAGTGGGTCTGCACATCTCTGTCTCTTAATTACAATATTTGACCATTTACATTTAATGTGATTGCTGATATGGTTGGGTTCAAATCGGCCATTCTACAATTTGCTTTACATTTGAATTATTTGCTCTCGCTCCCTTTTTCTCCCTTTTTTGGATTAAATAATTTTATGATTTCATTTCATCTCTATGATTATTATGTACAATTCATTGTTTTTATTATATTAATGGTAGCCCAGCCTGTCAGTCTTGATTAATTCAATGACTTTTTAAATTAATTTAATCATTCAAGTTAAAAAAATAGATCTTCAATTATGCTGATAAAAAGATAATATTGAACTAGGAATATGTCTATATACTTCTGGAATCAAACTGGGATCTATAAGCTACTGAAAATATCTCATCCATATGTCTATTCACACAAAGACTTAAGCACTATTAAATTCTACTTAAAAGCCTCAGGCAAAAAGCAGTCAGTGGGTGTGAGATGGTGATCAAGAGAGGAGTGAGGAGGATGAAACCATCAGTTACTGAGAGGCTTGCTACATGCCCAGTGCTCAGTGTTATATACAGTTTATCTCAGAACAAAGTGGGAGTTAGGGGTGCTGACAGTCCCGCACAGTCAAAAATCTATGTATAACTCTCACCATATATAAAAACTTAACCAATAGCCTACAGTTGATGAGAAGCCTTACCAATAACAGTCAATTAACTCATATTTTGCATTATATGTATTGTGGACTGTATTCTTACAATAAAGTAAGCTAGTGAAAAATGTTATTAAGAAAATCACAAGGAAGAAAAAATATATTTACACTATGAATTTAAAACACTCCTCATATAAATTGATCCACACAGTTCAAACCCATGTTATTTAAAGGTCAAATGTACATCATTTATGGAATCCTCACCACAGCTGTATGTGGTAATTGTTATTCAATTTTATAAGGTGCATAAAGAAAGATCTAGATGACAATTTATTAAGTTGACAGAGTAACACAAATAGCAAACAGGGTAGAAGAGACTAGAACCCAGATCTGTTTCACCTAAAGCCCATGTACAGATGACAGCACAGATGACCTTGAGATGACAACTGTCAGAAATGATGTCCCTACCATCTAACATAGTGTCTGCCTATTAAAAAGTGAGTGTTCAGTAAGTGTTATTAAATGAATGAATGAACAAGTAAGAAAATGAATAAGTGAAAGTGGACTCAAATCAGCCAGCCTCATGAGGGTGTCTATGTTGATCCTAAGGAATTCCAGTCAAATCATAGACATATCTCATTTCATAAAATGCTGCCCCACCTCCCAAATCCACCCTTGGCACATTGCACAATTTTTTTTGGTGTAGGTGTGAGGGCTCTTAAACCCTTACCACCCCGCAAAAACACTTTCTGTGTTTCCAGTCTACTAAGGAGCCAATAAGGACCTCTTTCTCTTCAGTTGGAATGGATTCTACTAATGATAACTTAGTCAAAACAGCAAGTTTTCAAAAGTTAGGAACTCCAGATATAAGTGTATGAATGGCATCTATAGGCACATGCTGGGCCTGGTCTTATATCAAATGAAAGAGGAAAATTGCAGGCAGAACCTCATTTTAGTTCAGGAATAAACTCAGTGGGACTTCTTGATGAAGTGGGCAGAACTACTTAAGCAGGATGACAGTTCAGCTCTCAAATCAGTTTAGGATTGATACTTAAAAGATGATATGAATTTGCATGTGAACCAAGAGAATCACCAAAGGCTTTCCTCAATGTTGCCACGCAGCCTACAAGATCTCTGGCAGGGCACAGGAGGTAAAGGTGATATTTAAGCTTAGTTCTCGACTGGAGGAGTATTTCAGGCTTCTAAAATCAAGGTGTGAGCCCTGACTGGTGTGGCTCAGTTAGTTGAGTGTTGTCCTGCAAACTGAAAGGTTACAGGTTCAATTCCTAGTCAGCGGACATGCCCTAGGTTTTTGGGGCACGTACAAAAGGCAACCAAGTGATGTTTTTCTCTCACATCAATGTTTCTCTCTTTCTCCCTCCCTTCCCCTTTCTAAAAAATAAATAAATAATAAAATCAGGGTGTGAGCACAAGTCAGGCTTTTGGGGCTGCCCTCTGTGAGCCCTCTGTCCCCTTTTTGGGCTCATGACTCTATTCTCAAGATTAGACATGAACTGTAATACATGTTCACAGGGAATCTAGGCCATGACATTGGTTGCTAAAGCTGTTGTGAACTAGGATCTCTGTTCATAAAGCAGGTACTCCCCTTAACCCTGATTACAGCAAGAAGACTCAGAGTTTATTATTTTAAATAAAATAGTAATCATCTCTTACATTTGAATTATGCTTTACAACTTACAAAGGCTTTCATTTTCATTATCTCATGGGCAAGGCCCAACAGGCCTGATAGCAAGGCAAATAAATAAAAGCAAGAGCTATATTTTTATAGCCACCTTGAGTACAAATACTGAAAATCCCAGAAGAAAAGAAAATTGAAAATTAGAAACATAAACCTATAACCATGACCAAAAAGGAGAGAAACAAGTGGATCGAGAACCTACAGAGCAAAGCAGCATACAAATTGGAGCAATCGATATAAATCACAAAAAAACCAAAGCTACAGATCAAACTCTAAACCATACCAGCCAATTCTGAAATAACCACTCATGTCTCTGAATACAGGAGCAATGCAACTTCTCTGAGATAAATCATTGACACTAATTACCTCCAAAGATTTGGTGAGCACACAACCTCTGTTTTCATTTAGGCAGCAAGGCATTGTAAAAAGAAATCTTAACTTAGGCAGAATGTTCATTCTGGCATTGTTTTTCTAATTTCTTCTAGTTCTGGTCCCACTTCAAAATGAGCTGTCTCTACCTCAGCACACCCACTCCATCCTGGTTATCACCACCACTTACTGCACAATGAAGAGAACACCTTTGTGTGAAGTGCTGTCCTGCAAAGCACTATGTAACGTTGCAAGATGATTGCTATTGGATTAAGTAAAATAATCGTTTATAAATATAATATTATATTGTATATAATATATTATTATATTATATATTATCCTACTATGTGGTATATATATAGTATATATCTATATATCTATATACCTATAGATAGATATACACACAAAACTTGTTTATATTTCTGAGCCTTCCTCCTCAGAGAGAGGAATCAAAGGCAGAGGGGAGGACATTGTTGGACTGGGTCATCTTATAGACTGGTTTACAACAGAACAACAAAGCAAACAAATAAATAGCATACATTAGATTACTCACTTGTAATGATTAGAGAGAATGAACTGCCCTACCCAATACCTGGTAGGATCTCTGAGCACCACCAACTCACAAAAATGTTCATGTTAGGGTCCTTCGGCCCCTTCTAATTCAAACTCAAAAGTCAAATTTAATTTTTTATGATTAAAATGAGAGAGAGTTCAAACTGGAAATTAACTAAAAGTCAAGTATTTCACTATTATATAGGGTAATATTATCCAGAGTACATTCAGTAAATTTAAACAAGCTACCAACCCGTAGTTAGTTGGTCCTTCAGTAATCTCTCTAACAAAATGATAAGGTTGATCTATAGTGAATTTATCAGTATTTGTACATGTGACCTTCTAATTTTCTCAAAAATGCATGAACACTCTGAAGTTGGCTAAGTATTTTCTTGCTAGTTCATTTGATGATGTATACCTTTGAAGTCAGGGTAATCTATATTTGGATCTACAGAGTGGGGCTGAATGAAATAGGTTTACAGTTGTGAGCATGCAAAACAGTTTATTCTTGCATTACTATTTATTAATGATTGTATTATTTTCCCTACAAACAATTGCAAGCCCACTTTAGCCCCACCCTGTATAGTTAACTGCTGTGAGACTCAGTTTGCTCATTTGTAAAAAGTTTACCTTACAGAACTATTATAAGAATTAAATGAGATAATGCATGTAAAACAGTCATGTTAGTACCTGGCACATGATTGGGCAGACATTTGGTAAACAATTCTGGATGTGTCTATTCTGGAGGATATTTCTGGATGAGATTAACATTTAAATAGGTAGACTGAATAAAATAAACTGCCTTTCCTAATACGGATGTGCCTCATCAAATCAGTTCACTGAAACAGAAAAGTTTAGTATGAGAGAACTCTTCATGCCTGACTGCTCAAGCTAAGACATTGGTCTTTTCCTTTAGATTTAAACTGAAAAATCGGCTCTTGGGACAGCTGGCTTTCAAGCTGAAACTTACCAGTCACTCTCTTGGTTCTCAATCCTTCTGACTTGTAATGAAACTACACCCTCAGCTCTCCTGGGTTTTCAACTTGCCAGCTATTGATCTTGGTACTTCCCAGCCTCCTTAATCACATGAGCCAATTTATAATATATATAGGATATGTATTTTATATATTTAATATATTACATTTATTTATATATTTAAGTATATATTTTATTTTAATATATTTATTTATTAAAATATAAAATATTAACATTAATGAAGATTCATAAATATTTATAGGTATATTTCACTTATCTTTAAGTATTTAATATGTTATATTTATCAATTTTTATTAAATGTTATATTTTAATTTGTATTTATACTATATTTATTTATAAATAATTTCTTCATTTATATACATTATACAGGGGTGAACAAAAGTATCCACTTTTGTTTAAGTATCCACTTTCATTGATTGCTAGTTAAACTATAAGCCATCATTATCTAAAAGAGAAATCATAAGGATACAAAATAATAATAAGAAAAGAAATAATACAAATAACATGATAATAAATAAATAATAATACAAGAATAAACTGTTTTGCATACTCCTGTCTGTAAATCTACTTTTGCCCCTGCTGCCCTCCCCCCTCCACCAGTGGATATATCTCCTATGGGTTCTATTTCTCTGGAGGATGCTGACTAACCAGTTATCTACAGCTACCCTAGACCTAGATAAAAGGAAATCTTGACCTGGTCCTCATACTTTAGACAAGCCCACATATCACAAGCAAACAAAGGGAATAAAAATACATTTATTAAAGAACTCACTGTCACCTCCACCACTCGTCACTCAGCACTCATTGTTGCCATCACATGACCAGTACCCCTGACCATCCACTCCCATGGTCAGCACTGTTCGAGCCCCAGGAAAGACGTCTCCATATTTCCCTGCATTCTCAAAACAAAAAGCAGCTGTGTGTGAATGCCAGGAACATTTGTGGGCTGCACTGCTGCTAACATTGATACTGACACTACTTGAGGATGTGAAAAAACTGAGCATTAGAACTGCTTGGCTAAAAGAACAGACATATGAGTTATCTTGTCAAATCTGTCCTCCTAGTAGCTAGTTTGAATACAATAGATTCTTGCATAACTTTGGTTTCCCAGTGGTGCTGAGCATTCTTTTCATGCTTTTCTTTGTGTCCCAATTCATGACTTCAGGGGCACTCATGAATAAGCGTGTTATGCTGTGCATTGGGGGTGACTTGGGGAATGTTTTGCAATATTTGCCAATATATATTATCCTTAAATTTATGTCTTTATATAAATCTAGGTGTAACATTCATGAAGCATGATGATACTGAATCTTTAGCTTAGCAAGTAGATGGACATTAAATGCTAAAATTAAAAATAATTTAATTTTCTTAAAAGTAAGACAATCACATTTCAAAAATTAAAATGTTAGTCTGATTTACATAACTTCAATTTTAAAACTTGATGCCATTAATTAGTTTATATTTTTATTTATTGTATTACACATTTTTTAATATTTTAGAACAAAAGTAACTTTGGGAAGCATACATAAATTCCATTTTTTTTAGTTTTATGTTTAATGTGCCATATATTTTTAGAAAAATATTTTTATTTGTACACTTATCACAATTATAGTTTTTATTTCTTAAACCACTATTATCAATAGATAACCTACTGTGTGAAAATACTGATTAATCATCCCATAAATGATTTTTGCTAAAATTAAAGAAAATAAAGTACATACATGTCTTTAGTTTATTACTCAGCCAAATATTATCAACCATAAAAATGACTCAGATATGCACAATAACAATTAAATTCTGTCATCTTTGATTTTCTGCCAACCTTCAGTCATATAATAAGAATAGCTTTAAGCACATTTGTCAATTTTGCTATTAGGAAGGTATAATTGTCACGATAGGGGGTAGACGTATTTTATGTAATAGTCCATTAGCTTGATTTACAACTATGAAATATTTAGAAATGTTATACAGGTTTGCACTCTTGCCTTAGAACCCACAAATAGGAGGACTATGGCCATGTTCCCAATTTGTTCAGGTTGCCAGGGTTATTTACCTTCAGTGGTAAGGTGCAACTACATACATATGACCACAAAAATAAAAAATAAAAAATAAATAAACATCTTTTTTAAATTCAAGAAGAGATGTTAAACTTGGAGGTCATAAAAATATAGGAAAAATTCAGCCAATCAGCTTGGTGATTGGAACATCACACACATGAGTGGGTAAGAGGGAGGCTGCCAGGTGTTTACCAGGGAGGTCGGCATCTTCTAGACTCTTCAGGCTGCCTCTGTGTGATGGGACACAAGAGCTCCTTACTTTATAACTGAAAGTTTGTACTTTTTGATCACTTTCATTCATTTCTCCAACTCCCCACCCCATATCTCTGGCAACCACCAATCTATTCTCTGTATCTAGAGCTTGGTTTTGTTAATTTGTTTAGAGTTCACATATAAGTACGATCACATGGTATTTATCTTTCTCTGTCTGACTTACATCACTTAGCATAATACCCTCAAGAGTCGTCATGTTGTCACAAATGACAGGATTCTCTTCTTTTTTATGACTGAATAATATTCCATTGTATGGAGTTAATCTATCTTTGTAGATTTATTTACATCACACTTTCTTTATTCATTTATTTATTGATGGACACTTAGGTAATTTACATGTCTTTCTTCAGATAAATACCCAGAAGTGGAATCAATGGATCATACATTAGTTCTATTTTTAATTTTTTGAGGATGCTTCATACTGTTTTCAATAGTAGATATATCAATTTACATTCCCATCAACAGTGCACCAGGGTTTCCTTTTCTCCACATCTTTACCAATGCTTGTTATTTCTTGTCTTATTGATAACAGCCGTTCTCACTGGTGTGAGGAGATATCTCACTAAGGTTTTAATTTGTGTTTCTCTGATAATTAACGATGTTTCATGTACCTGTTAGCCATCTGTGTATCTTTGGACAATTGTCTATTCAGATCCTCTGCTATTTTTTAGTTGGATTGTCTGGGGGTTTGTTTGACTGTTTGTTTGTTTGTTTGTTTGTTTATTATTGAGTTGTATGAGCTCTTTATATATTTTGAATATTAACCTCTTATCAAATATTTGATTTATCAATATTTTCTCCCATTCTGTAGGCTGCCTTTTTAGTTTGTTGATGGTTTCCTTTGCTGTGCAAGAGCTTTTCAGTTTGATATAGTCTCGTGTGTTTATTTTTTGCTTTTGTTGCCTTTGCTTTTAGTGTCAAATCCAAAAACTCATCACCAAAACCAATGTCTAGGTAGTTACTGCTTATGTTTTCTTGGAGTTTTATGGTTTTAGGTCTTATGTTCAAGTCTTGAATACACTTTGAGTTAATTTTTTGTATATGGTTTAAGATAGTGGTCCAGTTTCATTTTTTTCCCCTGGCTACCCATTTTTCCCAATATAATTTTTTGAAAAAAACTGTCCTTTTCTCATTGTATATTCCTGGTTCTTTTGTCATAAATTAATCAACTATACTAGTGCATGTGTGGGTTTATTTCTGGACTCTCTATTCTGTTCCATTGACCTGTATGTCTGTTTTTATGCCAATACTATGTTGTTTCATTACTATAGCTTCATAATATACCTTGAAATCAGGTTGCATGAAGCTTCCATCTTTGTTCTTCTTTTTAAAGACTGCTTTGGCTTCTTGGTGTCTTTTGTGGGGGAGTCATGTTCTTGACAAAATAATTTCCTCTTCTGTTTATCCAAGTGATATGGTTGTCCATGACACATCTAGAATAAATATAATACAGCATCTGATAGACCCTGTACTCTTAACATCTCAGAGGAAAAGATAGGGGAACCTCTCTCCAGTTTTGCTTCTGGTAAGAATTAGGCTCCTCTGGCTAGAATCAGCCCCTATTAGATCAAGGCCTTTGAGAACTATTGTCTCACCTAGGTGGCAGCTCAGTAACTTGGCATTCTGAACTTTTGACCACTTGTCTTTGTCACTAAATTTGAGATCTCAAAAAAGACCCTCATTATTCCTCCATTTTCCATCTTTATAATGCAGATAGCACCATCTGTTTTCTTTCATGATTCACAGAAAAAGGCTTGAGAATAAATCAAGTAGCGTGTGCAAAAGAAGCTCTCCTTATCCAATACAGTGTTGTTTAATCTGGTAAGAGATGGCCTCCAACGGTGGAGTAAGACCTATGGATTGGTTTGGGAAAAAAGAAAAGAACAATTTACTGTTAAAGCAGATGAAGAACAGTCTTCAATGAGACTACTGAAATGATGGAGTAAACAAGGCTCCCCTGGCCATGAATGGCCCTAGAAATTTTTTTAAAAAAGGATGAGATTTACTTTTTTAACCCATTTAAATGCCCTTACTTTCTATCCTGTATGGTCCAGGGATCTGCATTCCCAATCCCTCTTCCCTAAACTCACTCTATACCCATATTTTGAAGACATTTGCTAGGAAAAATGGTGTAATTTATACACTAATTCAGGGATGATTGCTGTACAGTAAATATACTTGCCCCTTTAAAGTTACCTGCTGATGGCAAAGTGACTTAACTCAAAGTTGTGACCAGGGCTAGGGAGTTCAGCTATGGAGGATGACTTTGAGGAATGACTTTGGCCATTCCAACACACATAATGTATAAGATCACCAAAGGATCATCCTTCCCTAGAAATGCAGTCTGGAGGGAAAGATAGCTACAAAGGTCTGGCAGAACTTTATACTTTCAAAGCAAAAGTGTGCCCCTTCCTACAGTGAACCTCAGAACAATCAAGATAAGTGTGTATTATTATTAGCATTTCTACTTGACAGATGAGGAGATGGAAGCTTATAGATGAAGTAGTATCCCCAAGACATATCAATCAGTACATAGTGAAACCTGAATGTGAACATAAGTCAGTCACACCCCAAAGACACTAACTGCTGTGCATAACACTTCTTGAAAAAAGAAAGAGCACTGAGAAACCAGATCCGTATATACAAGCACCCTTTGACAACTTCTTCTTAGTAAAATTCTTAAGGACTGCAGAGCTGCTCTCGAGGTCTAACCTCTATGATATTACCCTTCTGTTTTGCATTTACCATCTGGATTTATGAACCAAAGACAGGGGAAGAAAGTTAATCCCAATTGTAACTTTTTCATTCAATGCCTCTAATAGTTCACCCTTGTTCAATGGGCCCGTCTTTGCAGGAAGACCATAACAAGAGATGGAGAGGATATGGACAGTGGAAAAAGAAAGGAATTGCAGCTAGGAGCAACAAGAAAATAGCAAATGCAATTTTTCACCTCCCAAGCCTCTGGACAGCTCCCTTTTTTGGCAAAGCAAGACCTAAAACAAAGACTTATCTCTTCTGGGAGCCATTCTTGATCATGGTTTCAAGGTGCTCTGTGGGGCCTTTCAACTTGGCTATGTCTTTGGTTATGTACCTTGGTCCTCCTCCTCCCATCTGTATGTATGAGAGACACAGATTTGTTTTCATCCCTTTCAACAGACAGGCAAAGAATCTCAGAGTTGTTAAGTGCCTTGCCTAAGATCACACAGCTAGTAACTAAAAAAAAAAAATGAAGATTAAACCCAGATTTTCTTTCTGCCAGACCAAGATTCTTTCCAATCACCCCTGCAGCTTCTTAAAAGCCATATGGCTCTGCATTCCACTCCTATATATTTACCCAACAGAAAAGAAAATATATATTACCCATACAAAGACTTGTACACAAATGTTACAGCAGCTTTGTTATATGCCAAAACTGGAAATTCTCTAAACATCCATCAAGAGGTGACTGAATAAACAACTGTATGTGCACACAATGTAATACTTCTCAGCCATAAAGAGCAAGAACTGTTGAACACGCAACATGGATGAATCTCAAAATAATTGTGCCAAGTGAAAATAGTCAGGCAAAAACAGCCCATGGTGCACGATTCCACTTATACAAAACTCTAGAAAACACAAACTAATCTATAGTGACAGGACACAGATCAGTGGTTGCTTGGGGATGGCACAGAGGACCAGAGGGACAGGAACAAAGGATTACAAAGGAACACAAGAAAAATGAGGGGTGAGTACGTTCACTGTCTTCATTGTGAACAGTTGTGTTCACAATGAAGACAGGTTTCACAGTTGTGTGCACTTATCAAAAATTATCAAATTGTACACTTTAAATATGTAGTTTATTGTATGTTAGTCATACCTCAATAGTATTGTTTTTCAAAATGATATGGCTTGATTTAGTCTAGAATGTGACAGTTCAATCCTCCCTCACCCCACCTAACCCCTAAAGATGCTCTCCTTTCTCAGGCTTTGGTCTGCAACAAGGTCATTGCTGATGGGCTGGTAGAAAGGGATCTGACCAATACTGGTGAATATTATAATCACAGTATTAGTCTTTTCCTCCTCTCTATGCATACAAATTTAGGGTGACTGTGGCTTCCTTCCCAGCAGAGGATTTTCTTTTTATTCCTGCCTGGGGATCACTTGGTAAAACAAACAGAAGCACTTATCATTATTTTTCCTATTAAATAAGCCTAATAAACATTTGGAGTAGCCTTGCAGATTTAAGACAGATGTTTCCATTGTAGAGGGATGAAAAATACAGAGAGAGAAAAGAGAGAACCAAAAAGAAAGCAAAAGAGAGAAGAGAGAGGAAACCCAGGTGCCAGAGACAGCACAGAGGACTGAAGCCAAACTGCAAAGGTTATCCTTGCAAATCAGCAAGCAGATTGCTGGGGTGCAGTTCAGCTGCTAAATCCCTGCATGGTCCTGCAGGTCTGGAGCCCCGCTGCACTGGGATTTGAGATGTTGGGAGACTTCTATGCTTTCAGACTTGAGAAGCTACAGATAACCCTCTTTGCCCAAGGTGGGGAAGTAGGGACCAACCCTTTTCCCTAAGAGTCCTGGAGAATTTTCCCATCCCTACCCATGAAAGTAAATGTAATTACAGATAGACTGCCCCACATTCTTTGGCAACTCAGGGACAAATATGCAATTTGAGACCAGGGGACCAGACACTTGAATTGGGTTGTCAAGAAGTAGGCATGAGCTCAAGGTTGGGGGAAAGTTTTCTGCCCTGTATCTGACTGAAGGAAGAAATGGTTTAAAAGTGGTGATTCTTTCTGAAGAGGTACCAAGACAGTCCTGGGACCATCTCCACTTGAGGAGGGACTGAAGCTCAAGAGACAATGGGAGTCCCTGGCCAGGAACTATATTTTTACTGCTAAGGGCTTGCCTGGAAAAGCCTTCTGTCATTGAAGGCCTGATGCAGAGGGAAACTTCCTGCCTATGAGCAACACCTCAAACAGCAGGGAAGAGACTCTGAGAACACAGGGCACCATGAAGTTGGAGGTGCCAATGTTGTCAGCATCACTGATATCCAAGTGGTCTCTTAGGAGAATCAGATTGTTTACTAAAACATATGCACCCACTACATCAGAATCTCTGCAGGCAAAGACAGAGCATGGACATTTGACAAGCTGCCACAGATAATTTGCAACCATGCCAGCACTCAGGAACCACTGCTCTTCCAGCTTAGAGGACCTGGTGGTCCTCTCATGTGCAGTTCACCGCTGACATTCCTCAGTTCACAGTAGGGAAAGGGAGGCCCCCCACAAAATAAGCAAGACCTTTCCTGCACTGAACAATTCTTACAAAAAGTTTCTCCTGCATCCTATGCTACATACTACATATCACAGGTAGAAAGGAAGAGAAACCGTCCCTTTCAATTATTAGCCATTCTGTGGGAAGGCACATAAGAAGGCCAGCAGGAAAGAGGCCATGCATGGCGTGCTCTGCTGTGAGTCAAGAACCACACAGGGCCTGGTCCTCTCATCGGGTATCATCCCGATTCATTCTCATCACAGCTGGGCTGAGGGTCATTACCCCTGTTTTATGGGAAAGTTAGACTCTGCCTGTTCGTTTCTCTTAACCAAGTAAGCCTTGCTTCTCCATATAGAGAGTGTTGCATCACAGGGTTCTGGTGTCCTTAAAGACACCAGTGTCTCTGAGGAAGGTGCTAGGAGAATTTGTTGGAATCCAGAGAGCATAATCCTGTCCCTTCCTCCAACCCCTACTCCTCAGGAATCATCCCACCTTTCCCAATTCCACACACCTGGCTTGGGTTCTATTACCCCTGCTGGCAAGCCTGTCTCCCTCCCTCCAACACTTTGAGCCAAAAGGTCCTCCCCCAAAAGACAGTCTGCAACCCACACACAGCCCAGATTGCTGGGATGAAGAAGAGACCCTGACAAAGAAGAAGGTCACACCTGTCCCTGAGTCACTGCAACACCGTACATGGCAAGACAAACACAGCCTGTCCAGTCATGTCTACCCAGGCTCTGAGGCTGGTGTTTCCAAAATGTGTGTCATGCTGTTTTCAACCAGGTAGGCCTAGTTGTCTTGGCTGCATGTCTCAACATGAGCCCCAGAGGGATGCCTGCTCCTTACCAGACAGCAAACATAGTCAAATGTTTTCATAGCTCAGAAACAGTTGGGGCTAGGCACAAGAACCTGGTGACCAAAGATGGTTATGGTTCACCTGAGGAGTTAGGAGCCAGGCCAGAAAGCTCCAACCTGATTTAAGAGAAACATAAACTGGAGGCATGGAGAATCCTCTGCTCCTTCTTCTTGCAATGTCTTCCTCTCCAAAATGGGACTCAATTGTCTTCGTGCGGGTTCCCTCAAAGCAGACCCTGAGAAAAGGATTTGGGCTCAAGTACTTTATTTGGGAGGGGACTGCAGAAACACAGTGAGGGAGGGAAGGAAAGATGACAAAGAGGAGGGGTGACAAGGGGACCTTCTTAGCACCCATGTGTTACTGGACCTCAGAATTGTACTATCAAAGGGCGGAGAGCTGGGGTATGAATCCACTCACTCTTGCCCCTTATTAGTTGAAGACTGTTCCTGGGCATGTTAAACCCCTACACTTCTGAGCTACCTGACATGTAGGGGGAACAAACTACCACACAGGAGAAAAAGCCCTCAGCAGAGAAGCTGAGAAATATGAGAGCTTGAGCTGGCAAGCTTTTGGTGGGCCTAGGAATGTCCACTGCACCTACAGGTGACCTCAGATTTGGGGTCAGGGAGATGGTTGGGGTACCAATAGTGTCTGCTATACTAATCTTCTCTGGAGTGTGGATTAAATTAGACAATGTATAAAATCCTTGCTACTGTGACCCATAAGTACATGTGCAGCAAAAGGCATTATTGTTATTATTATATCATCATCATTATCATTATTAGCTGTGTGGGATTCACATTACACTTCACTGGATCTCCTTACCAGACTGGTAACACAAATGCTTTCCCCCTGCCCAGACTGAAACTGAACATTCCTTGGGACCAATGCCTGGTCAGGCCCTGGTGCAGGTAAACAGAAGGGTCAATGGGCACATGGCCCTACAGGACTAGCCCAGAGGATGGTCAGCATAGCACAGCACACTCTCCCCATGGAGCCTGCTATCTAGCTGAGAATCCACCCTTCCTGCTTTGTGAGGTCATCCTAACCTGGACAGGAGCCTTTACTAAATTCTCTTGTGATCCCTTGGCACTCACATCCTCAAATGTCCACAGCATTCTCAATTTATCTTTGGCTGTTCAAGTTCCATGGCTAGAACACTCTAGCCAAACAAGGCAGAAATCCAGCCAAGCAGATGCCTTTAGGGTTCACATGGAACTCATGGTCACTAAACACACAATAACCCATGGCTGAATCATAGACAATGACTGTGGTTACCCAAATGACCTCCATTTAGGAAGAATAGAACCCAAAATAGTCATTAGTCCACAGGCATCCAATTATCCCACTTTATAGATGAAAAAATTGACACTAATAAAAGTGATTTACCCAAGATCATTTAGATGGTCCTAATTTTGTTAATTCATTTATTCAGTAGATAGTAATTGAGTCCTGGCTATATTTCAGGGGCTTTTCCAGGTGCTAGAACACAGAAATGAACAAGACAGACAAGTTGCCCCACTGTTATGGTGCCCACATTCTCATGGGGAAGACAGACAGTAAACAAATAAATAAAGAGTACTTTTCAGATAATGACTTGTGCTGTGAAGAAACTGAAACAGGCTAGGAGATAGAAAGTGATGGCATGACAAGGGGCACTATTTCAGACAGAGGTGTCAGGAAAAACTCATTTGGACTGTGATGTGTGATTAGAAACAGTCATGCAAAGATCTGGAGGAAGAGCACTGGCAATGAGGAAACAGCAGGTGTGAGGGCCTGGAGGCAGGAAGGCCTGGCACGCCAGAGAAAGGGCACAGGGCCAGTGTGCCCACAGCATCGTGGGGTGGGGGCTGAGCTCTGTGATTTCAGAAGTGACAGAGTCCACTTGAGAGGAAGGCAGGACAGAGGGGTTCCAATGCAGGGAGGCCAGTTCATCCTGTGGTGTACATATGAAGTAATCCTCATACAATTGCTTTTATTGTCTCTGTAAATAGGAAGTGAGATTCTCAATACAAAGGATGGAGAAGAGTTGGCATTTTGAAGTGAAAGGGGGTTGGAAATAATATTTTGATGAGAAGGCAGGTAAATTCAAAGGGAGTATGGTAAGATTGCAGTACTGAGAATTATCATCCTAAATGTTTAATTTCTTCAATCACATTGAGCTACTAGGTCTAGGGGAGCAGAGAGTTGGGGTTCTGACAGGAGAATTCAATGGACAGAAGTAGATGGGAGGGCTCAGCACACACACGATATGTGTTTATATCAATTACCATGAATCTAAGCTGAGGAAGGCAATAGTGAACAAGCAGTAGAATCCATGGATTGAAGGTTCCTTTGGGACTGAAGAATATTGAAGAGGGGATGCTAAAAACTTAAGATATAGTGTTCAGAAAGGTAAGGCTTGAAATCGAGCTTTTAGAAAAGGAACAGTTATAGGTATTGATGGGGACTAGGGTATAACCAAGGAAATAGGTGGCACTGTTCAAAGGTAAGCACATACTGGCCAATGTGACTTAGTTGGTTGGATGTCATCCCACAAACCAAAAAGTCAGGGGTTTGATTACTGGTCAGGGCACATGACTGGGTTGTGGGTTCAGTCCCCTGTCAGGTTGCCTACAAAAGGCAACCAATCAATATTTCTCTCTCAAGTCAATGTTTTTCTCCCTCTCTTTCTCCCTCCCTCCCCTTCTCTCTAAACCCTCACTCTTTTCCTTTCTCTCTAAAAGCAATGAAAAAATGCCATCAGGTGAGTATATATATAAAAAAAAGTAATCAGCAGTGGCCAGGCCAGTGAATGGTATAGTAGGGGTGTTGAATTCATTTTTACCAGGGGCCACATCACCCTTGCAGTTGCCTTCAAAGGGCAAAACATAATTTTAGGACTGTATAAATGTAAACACTTTTTAACTAGGGGCAAGGAGCTCAGTGCTGTTGCTGGATAGAAATAAAGTGCTAGGCCAGATAAAACAAGGTGGAGGGCCAGATTCGGTCAGTGGGCCTTGTGTTTGTCACCTATGGTATAAGGGATACTGTGGAAGCATAAGACATATGCCCTGGCTGGTGTGGCTCAGTGGATTGAGCACCAGCCTGCCAGTTTGATTCCCAGTCATGGCACACACGTGGGATGCAAGACAGGTCCCCAGTGGGGGGCACATAAGAGGCAACCACACATTGATGTTTCTCTCCTTCCCTTCCCCTCTCTCTAAAAATAAAATCTTTTTAAAAAGACATCACATCTGCTCCACATGAATATAAAATACTTTTGGCAAGAGGGACCCATGAGCAGATAACAATAGCCAATAATGTCACATTAAGTGACATGGAATATGAACTTCATATAAGGATTAGAGTTCAGCAATAGCTTTCTTAAATATTCTCTGCAGTAAATGTAACTTTATATCTGCTTGCATATTCTCCTTATTTCATAAATGAGAACATTGAGGCTCAAAAAGAAACAAAGTCACTTACCCAAAGCCCAATAGTTGAAATGACACAAACCAAAACCACTGCCCTGTCTTCTGATTCCTGGTCCAGCTCTCTCTCCACTGAGTCACGGAGTCTGACATGTATGATCAGGTCAGACTGCCTGGGTTCAAACCAGGTTCCCCACGTACTAGCTAAATGCTCTTGAACAAATTATTCTTACCATACCTCAGATTTGTCCCCTCTAAAGGGGAGATAATATAACACCTATCTCAAAGGGTGATGTGAGAAATCAATAAAATAAAGCTTGAAAAAGTACTTAAAACCTTGCTCAGTAAGTGCTCGATAACTGTCAGATGTCACTATAATAAAGTGAAAAGGTTTCTGACACCTGCAACAAGCACTGCTATTTCCCCACTCTCAGATGCTCTCCTGGAAAACAGGAAGCAGTGCCACTTGCCCTCCCACCCCTGTTCTTCCTCTGATAGCGGCTTCATGGACCAATGGGGACTTGAACAGGTATTGAAGGGCAACCAGAGATTCTCAGGCTTAGACTTGCAGCAGGGTGCAAAGGGCACTTGTCATATGAGTAATGGAAACCTGAAACAAGAGATTAATGATACTCTTGGTACATGAAGAAACCAGGAATCCAAGAAAGGATGGGACCTGAAAGGCCCCAGGATTGGGGAGAGCAAATATCAGTCCAGGGATAGGGACTCTTTCATTTCTTTCCTCTTTGAAATGCTTCCACAGAAGACAGAAAGTAATACCATTTGCCCTCCCTACTCCCTGTTCTTCTTTTTCAGTGCCCTCTGTAGAGTCTCATTCTATATAAACACTGATCCCCAAAGAATCCATCTAAATGGTCTCCTAATGAACTGAGTCCATCAGAACTTACAGAAGCACCCAGGTGACTGGGGCAGGAGCTCCTCATCTCAAGCTGAAGTGGCCTCCATGGTAATGTCCCATATATTCTGCCCCACCCCAAGACTGGGAGATAAGGAAAATTGGTGTATGGAAATAATGTAGGATTTCATTTCCAGAAGAATAAGAAGATTCTGAGTGATAGCAGACACTCTGTACTTAACTGACCCTGTTACGAGCAGCTATGAAGAATTTTCAGGATAATGAGCTATCTCATCTTCCATATAACAAGCCATGGATAGATCACTCAGACATTATAGTCTGAAAATAGCCCCATAGATATCAATGGACCCCACAATAAAAAAAAATCACACTAAATACGGGGGTACTTCTAAATACGGGGCTCTACCCTGAGGGCTCTTGGGTTTCCAAAGGCACAGCCAGGGTAGTGCTTGTCCCACCAGCCATGCACTCTCCAGCCTGCTCACCAGAGCTATTGAGCTCCCAACACTTGGCATCCAGGAAAAATTTGTCTTCAACAACTCCACCCTTTTTGGTCATCTCTACACCTCCAGCAAGGAACTCACCCAAGCAACACTCTCCCCAGAACTCAGCCCAAGATAGCCATCCCCAATATAACATTTATTTATTCATGGAAAACCATTTATGGAACATCTTTTATGTGTTCAGCATTGAACAAGACAAATATAGTTCCTGCCCCTCCAAAGTCAGCATGGAAGACATGTTAAATTCACAGTCCTAATAAAATATAACTGCTGTGGTCAGGATAGTACAGGTTGCACTAGAGTACCCAGGGTACCCAGGAGGCAGGGACCTAATCTCCCCTGTTGGGGGGTCAGGAACAGGTCAGGGAGCATCCATGCTCAAATACCCAGTGCTTATTGTTGATATTTGGTACATGCTCACATGCACATGTGCACACACACACACTCAGAAGCAAATATATCAACCCTGAAAATCATGAGCCCCATATTTCAGGGTCTCGCGTAGATCCTTAACAAGAGAAGTTGCTGGGCAGCTACATGAACAGGAAGCACTGCAATGGAGTCCTTCCTTCACATCTGCCAGTAACAGTTGTGCAAACTTGTAAATAATACTCAATCTCTCTGAGTCTTACTCTCCTCTCCTACGAATAAAGGAATTCGGAACAATGACTCCTGGTACAGCTAACAGTCTATAAACCCACAATAATTGAGTGCTTAGGACAGACCATTAGTAACACACACACACACACACACACACACACACACACATACACCCCTACTCAGCCTTTCTCAAGCCTCAAAGCTCCTTCCCACTAGCCCTCTGTGGACAGAGTTCTCCTTTTTATGAATAACTGGTTCATTATTCATTCAGCAGAGTTTCATGAGGCACCTACTTTATAATAGGAGGTTCTGTGGGAAATAAAAAACAGCATGAACCATGGGTCCTGCCTTCGAGTTGCTTACAATCAGTTTGAGGAAGATAATTTAGATGAGCTAATACTGCATGCACACGACAAAAAAAGCTAGGGTATTGACCACAAACCTATGCTACTGTGGTATTAAAGACAGGTGTGACCATTCTCTGCCTGCCTGATGCATCTACACTCTATTGAGTAGATCAACTTACGAAGAGAGCACTTTCATTTTTAAGGTGCCCAAAGAATCCTTGTCCTTAGGTGGAAAAGAAAACATACTCCTAGCCAGGGTTTCTCAACTTCAGCACTATCAACATTTTGAAACAGGTAATTGTTGTGGCAGCTGTCTTGTGCATTGTAGGATGTTTAGCAGTCCTGGCCTCCACCCACTAGGTGTCAGTAGAACCCCCCCAACCTAAAATGTCTCTAGACACTGCCAAATGTCCCGTGGAGGACAAACTCACCTCCAGTTGTCCTAGCCCAACACACACACACACACAAATAGAAAAGTTTCCAAAAGGCCAAAGAGAACTAACCATTTCAGATATAGGAATTGAAAATTTCCAAAACACATTGAGGAATTTTGCTTTTTGAAAAGTTCCTCCCCAAACCCTACCCTCAAGCTGCCTACCTTTGCCTTGCAACAAAAATATTTGAGCTATAGAATTATAACGTGAATTCAGAGTGGAATTGAAGGCAGGTTTTTAAAAAAAATACCATATAAAATCAAATGTAAAGGTTTTTTTCAACCAGAAAATAACTTCAAAAAGTGACCCATTCAGGCTGCATGGTGACTGAGAACGGTGTCAGCCGGACCAAAAAGACATGAGTGACCAACCAAATTATTCCAGCCCATTACCCCAATCTACCCGGCAATGTTCATCAGATGAGAAATCATTAGGGGACAGGAGGGAGATAGGAGCACAAATGTTGTCCCCTAATAAACATTTTCATCAATGCCTTAAAAAGAAAGTTTGAGGAGTGGGGCTTCAGAAAAGAAGCAACCATAACAACTAAAAAACTACAGCAAAGCAAAAGACAGAGTTTTTCTTTTGGAAGACTTAAAACACTGCCCTCTTGCTACAAGTATTCCCTTTTACTTTCACTTTTTTCCTTTGCTGTCTTTTAAATATATTATCTGAAGCAATCATTTACAAATAACACATAAGTTACTTAAAAAGCACAATATAATGAATATTTGTGAATGCCCATGCAATTTAAAAAATAGAACATTTTAATTAACCTGCACCTATTTGCATTAATCTCTCCTCTCCCTTTCCACCTTTCTCTCTGCCTCCAGACATAAGCACAGCCCTAATTTTACCACTTTTTAAAAATGTGGTTTCACTACAAATACTTGTAAGCTTAAGCTTGTTGCACTTGCTTGTGAGCACTAAAAAGTGCTATCATACTATGTGTGGTTTTCTGAAACTTGCTATTTTTATTCAGTGTTATTTTGCAAGATTCATCCATGTTGTAACATATATTGTATTCTGTTGTATAACAGAAGGTATTTATTCATTTTCTTACTGATGGGCATTCAAGTAACTTTCATATTTTTGCTTGGCCAAGAAGGGCAACTATGAAAACTTGAATATTATATTAAAAATTTGATTATGAAGATTTGAAGAGTTTTTCTGGAAATGAGTTTGCTGGATCACCAGATAGGCAAATATTCACCTTAGGAGACAGGGCCAAATTAGTTCCCAAAGTGGTGGTACCACTAACAATATATAAGAGATTAAGCCACATCCTCTCAAACTTGATTCTGTTTGATTTCTTAAATTTTTCTAATTTCTAAAGTTCATTCACTTTTAATCCTTCTCCCAAATTTCTCCCCAATTTCTGAACTTCAATACTATGAAAGCAATATGGGCTTCAGTCTTTTCTTCCATTTGAGATGAATCCTTCAAACAATTCGCAGAGTGTCTTCCACACCTCAGTGCTGTGCCACTTGCTTTAAGAAGTAAAATAGAGTCCCTGTTCCTCAGACTAAAAAAAAAAAAAAAGACATCTTTGTGCAAATCAAAACTAGAGAATGATAGCAAATACAGATTCCAAGAAAAAAAAAAAAACTAAAACAATTTCAAGAAGATGCAACCCAAACAATAAAATCCATTTTCACCTATCAAATTATTACTAATTTTTTAAAAAATGACAATGTGGAAAGTGTCAAGACAAATGCATTCTTCATACATAACAACTGTTGAGAGTATAAATTAGAAGAATCATTCTGCTGGACAATTTCACAAAATTGTTCAAAAGCATTTAACTATTCTACTTGTAGAAACTTATTCTACATAAATAATTAAAGAAGTACACAAACATTTCAACACAGTGATATGTGGCATAGTAACTATGGATCAAAGATAAAACCTGGGGAAATTGGTTATATGATTTTTGTTGTAGCTAAACACTAGAACACTGAGACCAATAAGACTGACACTGTAGAAGAACATTTATTGACATGGAAAGATACCCAAAGTATGTTCTTATGTTAAAAAAAAAATAGTTTGCAAACAAATATGACTTTAAGTTTGCAAAAGAAAAAAATGTCCAAGTTGTGTATATTCATACAAATTTTAAAAATATAATCAGATGCTACAAAGTTTGATATTTTGTGAATTCAAGGATGAATTGGAAAGGGTACAATAAAAGTGAGAGTTAGGGCTTTTAGGAATGGCTACATGAAGGAATGGGACCTGGAGGGAACAGCTTTTCAAGGGTGAACAAAGTACCATGGGGGTTTTATTTCGCAGGAAAGAGTACCAATAACATGAGGGTCTTCAACTGACTGAATCCCACCTTCTCATCTATTTCAGCATCTCTAGGAGAGCAGGGATCTAGCCTACAAAACAGGTGTTCACCTCTTTAACAGTTTGAGTGAGAGTCACCTAGGCCACATGCTCTCTGGCTCAAATGCTTCAACGACTCTTTCTATCTGTTTTAGGGCACTGCTGACTGAACATCTGGACTAAGTCAGCTGGTCAACAACCAGCCTGCTTCTTTCAGTACATGGGCTGCCTGTCTGACTGAATTATTCCCATCACCCCATTATATATGGGACCCAAAAATGTTCTCAGTGACATTGATTTTGAATGTCTTTGTGTTTCAAAAAGTAGGCTTGGTGTGAATTTGTGTTCTCCAGACCTGGCTATAAATAAAGTACCTTTTGTCCTTATCAATATAAATATCATAACCCAAATGTATTTTAGTTTCATAACCAAAACTTGTGTTTGATACATTATCTAATAGAAAATAAAACTCAGATTGATGAGTTTGCTGAGGTGGGAGTGAGGGGGATTTCAGAGGAAGGGAAGGTGATGGTCCAATTGATAGCTTTCTACTTTCTTCAGAAAGTAATACCAAATAGTCTATAAGGTATATTTTAGGACAACAAAAGCATGAGGCAGGGATATTACATATTACTCAAACCATATACCTCAGTAAAATGAGTTTCTTCCCCCAAAATATGTATACAGCCTTTTGCCCCAACTAGTGTGGCTAAGTGGGTTGGGCATTGTCCTGCAAACTGAAAAGTCACAGGTTCAATTCCTGGTCAGGGCACAGGCCTGGGTTTTGGGTCAGGTCCCCAGTTGGGGTATGTGAGAGGCAACCAATAAATGTTTCTCTTGCACACTGATGTTTCTCTTTCCCCCTCCCTCTCTCTAAAAATAAATAAATAATTTTTTTTAAATGTATATGGCCTTTCAACTTTTGGAAACCCTAAATTAACATAGATATTTTAACACTGATTTCTAGAAAGAAATCTTCCATAAAGAGCATAGACTCCTGAGACTCTACTCTTTTTTTTTCTGTTTTTTTTTTTATTGAGGTATAACTAACATATTATATTAGTTTCAGGTATATGATATAATGATTTGATATTTGTACATATTACAAAATGATCATCACACTAAGTCTAGTTAAACATCCATTACCTCATTTTGTTTTGTTTTTTTTCCTACTGAACACCAATTCAAAAGAACTTATGCACCCCAATGTTCAGAGCAGCACAATTTACAATAGCCAAGTGTTGGAAGCAACCTAAGTGCCCACCAGTAAATGAGTAGATCAAAAAACTATGGTACATTTACACAATGAACTACTACACAGCAGAAAGAAATAAGGAGTTTCTACCCTTTGTGACAACATGGATGGATCTGGAAACTCTACTCTTTAAAAGAAATACATTAAAAATAAAGAGAAAAGGGGGGACAGGTCAATAGATAGATAATTCTTAGAATTTTCTTCAGCACAATATGTATAAGTTCCCACTCCTAAAGCAGAGCCTAAGGGAGTTGCCTCCCCCACCCTACCCCCCCACACACACACACTGACCAGTCTATGAAGCCAGATTCCTATTTTCAGTTTCCATGGCATCCAAATAAGCCAGAGAGGTTCACCTCTGCCCCCAACATTAAATGAGTCTTCTGTGGACATCGACTCCAACATTCCTCCAACGAAGACATTTGGGATCAGCATCATTTCTCAAAAACAAAAATATATATCATCTGCAAACTACTCTACAAGAAAAGTAGCTACACAGTGCTACTCGGGGCTGGGATTCCCTGGCACCACAGGAAAATCTCTGCAGCCATTGAAAATACAGAGAGAACACTGCTTTGTCATAGTATGGTTTCTAATAGGTTCTATTCTGCAAAGAAATATAACTGGTTTTACATGTCTATAAGTGACATTCAAATTCACCATTGAAGTCTCACTGGATAATAACAAGGACACTGCAAGAGTCTCTACGAACATATCAGACTTCAAATTAAAGGATGAGTTTATTGTTGTTAAGGAAAGTAAGGATCTCTTTGCATTAGGACTTGGTGAACAATAAATAAATTTCCAGGAGAGGTCTCCTAGGCGGATGTGCATTCAAGCTATTATCTTTGCTCTGACTATATGTGCTTCTGGGTGAAAAAATTCTAATTGCACTCCCATTCAAAAATCAACTGTGGGAATAAGGATTCATGCTCATTTTATGCACAGCTGCCCGAAGGCCTTATCCTTAAAACAAATTACAGCACCTCCTATGCAACACACACTCTGAAGCTAATTTTAACCCTACAGCAAAACTCCAAAATTAAACTTTAATCTGTGATCTAAACAATTGGGTGTTTGTGATCAATCTTGGTATTTTCATAAAATGCCAAAGTAATTGTTAGAGCAAAGGAGGACAGAGTTGTCCAATAGTTCATTTCTGGTAGATCCAAACGAGGCTCATGGTACAGGATCTGGGTGAGGAGACCATTTGGCTGTACCTGTGGAGAAGTTAGGCCTCTGTCAGAACCAGAGATGAAGGGAGACAGGGAAAGAGAAAAACAAAGAGGAAGGCAGAAATGAGAGGAAGACAAGGAGAGAAAGAGAGGAAGAGAAGAAAGGAGGGAGAAAGGAGGGAAGGAAGGACAGAGGAAAGGAAGAAAAAAATCTTAGACTCTATCATATTTACTTCCCCCTGTCAAAGACCCAGGCAGACTGCCTCTCCATTAAAGCAATCACTTTGGCCCTATTAGCCATATTAGAAATTAAATTTGCTCTCTTGAAACTAACTGTACACTCAGAAGCCAGTGGGGTAAAAGCAAATTTGACATGATATCTGCAAAAGCAAAAGGGACCAGGGGATGATACGTTCCAGGGCAGGGAGAAGCCCACCTGGGAAACATGCCCAGAGAAGGGAGCTCAAAGAGCTTCCAGCAGAAGGTCTGTCTTTCCCCCACTGACTGCAGAGCCTCTGTGTCCTACAGCAACCTACTCAGACGCTCTGATAAGTCAGACAGAATTCATGGGAGATTACCACACAGCTCCTGCCAAGCTGTGCTGCAGCATGGGTAATAGATATGCTCCAGCACTAAATCCTAAAAGGCCCTGCTACATCTGTCAAGCATGCCCTGGAAAAGCACCCTCAGTTCAGATGTTATCACTGCTCTGCCTGCATCAGAAGATTTAGTGTCCACCCTGGAGGTTGCTTTTGCTGCACTGTTTTCAGGGGCAAAACAACAAGGGAGAAAGATGAGAGGAAAAAGGCAAATTATTCTTGCTTAAAGCAAAAGAAATAAAGTGATGTGCTTGCAGACTAGTTCAGCTCCTCGCCCTGCATCCAGAAGGTCCCAAATCCCACATTAAGGAGGTAGTGATGTTCTAAGCTGATTAGTTAAGATGGTTAGAGTCCCTGGACTGTGACATCATGTAGATGATCTTCTGTAGAGCAACTCTTTCCCAAGGAAAGCTAAACAACAAACCCAGCAGGGATCCATAGGCAAGAGATAGAAGATGCAAGCTTGTGATAATTAACTTTAAAACAGGTTCGAGAAAAAGCTGTTCTGATATAAAACGAACTTTTCAGAGCATTTGCTTTAGGAAAAGGAAAAAAAGTAAACCCCTCCAAATGGTTGTACATCCCACTAACCATGTTTCCAGATGCAATTTCTGTTTGTTCAAAATGTATTTTAAGCATGACTTTGGAGGTTTTGTTCATTATGAGCAAAGAAGACCGTTAACATTTATATGTATTCTTAAAGTCTACAGAAATATATATTCTCAGTGTTTTAAGCATAGGAACTCCACATATTAACTGCCTGTTTTCTCACTAGAGCCTATAATGCATCCAAGAGAAAGGCAGGGGAGCCTTAACCTGACCTGCCATCTTGGTTTCATAAGCCAGGTTAAATGCCCAGAGCTCAAGGTAGCAGGAAGGTCTATGCACCTTGAAGAAGTGTGGATGGTGGAAGAATCTGCCCTCATATGGAAATGGACAGACAAGATTAGGGGCTAAATTGACCTATAAGAGAATATCAGATAGATATTTGGACTTAGAATTAAGAAACAGAAGCCAGGGGCCCACATCTATGACTATGATGCTTAACAAAAAATATTTTAAAACACCTCGAAAAATAATGGGCAGTTTTCCTGATAACAACATGTGATGTCGTTATGTGCACTACGTCCTGCTCCTAAAACCAAACTCAAGGAGAGAACCAAGAACTAACCATGAGCTTACAGCTTCTGGGTCTTCTCATTGGAAAACTTAAGGGGATAAAAAAAAAAGCCTTGTTTTCAGAGAGGCTTCCCAAAGCTGACACTGCTAAGTGCTTTACATGAATTGTCTAATTTACCGCTCTTACAGCCCTGACAGGCAGGTAATAGTATCCCTGTTCTTCAGAAGAGAAAACTGAGACTCAGAGAGGTTAAGTAACTCACTCAATTGTTCTATTACTTGAAGTCATCCACCCAGTTCCAGCCATATATTAAGCTTTTGATCAGATCTTTCCAATTGTTAGCTTGGATTGATATTTATTTCTCTACTGGAGGTTTGAAGTGCTTGTTGAAAACTGGCAGGCACATTTTGCCAAGAAGTTGTTTTCAGAGCCCACAAAACCCAGCCACGAATAGGACATGCTGGCATTTCCAGGAGCTGAAGGTGACAGTAACTTCCTTTGAGGCCCCTAACAGCTCAGCCCTGCCAACCCCTGAGAGAGTACAGGCAGCAGTTGAAGGTAAAAGCTGCTTCAAATCAATGATAAGATGTCACCTCCTCTGACCCTCCTTACCCACACCTTCTAGATGCCATCATTGATTGCAAGGTGCAGCTCATCCCGGCACTGAGCTCACAGGCATCCTTGTCAGAGAGCATTGGTTTGGGGTGTTTATGATCAGCATCCAATTAGCCTAAGGGGAAATTAGACAATTGGCTGGTAGCTCACTGATTAGCAATTATTTTCCCAGAAAGTTGGTAGAAGCCATGGTGACTGCTGAGCCTCAAATCCCCATGGCCTCTTAGTGACTTTGTGTAAAAATTCCCCATCTCTCTCTGTTTTCTCCAAGAAGCTGCAGGTCTGTTGACAATCATTCTGGCCTTAGGTTTTCATCTTTGTACACTCTGCTGCTCCTATTTCTCCCTAAATCAAGTTTAATGTGTCATATACTATGGACACTAAACTATCATTCAACTCTTTCCTCAAGTCCACCACCCGGAAGATATAAGCTGGCGCTGTTGTTCTAGGATGAAAGATGGATTTGGGCCAACATCTCTGTGTTCTCACCCTATGTAATCCCAGACACACATTGCTCAAGAGGTGCAGGGCTAAGGAGGCCAGTTCCCCTCCCAACTACAACAACCTGGGTGACATGAGATTGAACCCAGGTGGCATACACTGGTCATTCAGATCATGACTCTGGGATTCACAGATCGGCGTGAATCCCACCTCTGCTATAACTATTTAGGCAAGTTAATTCATTCTGAATCCTAATGTCCTCATGAGTAAAATGAAAGAATGAAAACACCCACCTCAGAAGGCTGCAATGAGGAAAAAGCTGGATACAGTATATGGAAACCACTCAGTGCACAACATCTAGCATAGATTAAGATCTTAATAAATGGCACCCAGTATTGTTGCTGGGATTTTATTACAATTGATCATCATGGGCTCGTTATCATTACTTTCTAACTTGCTAACCTAGCTAAAGATCTTTTTCTTTTTTTGTCAACTGGATGACTGTAAAGAAAACTTTCAGAATTAATTTTAGGACCTAATCTGATCAGTAGGCAGCTAAAAATGACTGTCTCCTTGACCTCATAATTTGGCCTCTCCTTTCTGTATATCCTTAGAATGTTGGTGATATGTGCCCCATAGACCGCCTTGAGTTACTATTTAATTTTTTCATATACAGTTTTCTAATCAGAACACCTCTTTGAGAGCAAGGTACTATTTTATACTTTGTGAGCATCTTCCTCTGGATCCAGCACAGTGCAGGGTACCTGGTGGTCACTCAGTAAAATATCAGAAGGATAGAAATATAAAGAACCTCCACTGCCTACCTTAATTGGGCCTCTTGACTAGGTTCTCCAAGTGTAAGAGTTCCCTACCTGAGAGGAACTGAAGGGATAACTCTACTGTGTATCATACTGTCTTATTCACTTGTTTCTTGTCTCTTAAAGTAGACACAGGCTATGATTAGAGGAAACAGTATTTTATAAGCCACTAATACCAGCATTCAGCACAGATTCAGGCATGTAAGTACTCCAATATATATCCAGGATTGAAGAGTTGATTTAACTTCTGAGAGGGAATCAAGACTCCAGGGGCTTAGAAGACAATCTTTCCTTCCCCATTTCCCCACTGGGGTGGAGAAGACCTCTTCTCCACTGTTGTTTCCTTGAAGTGTTTCCAAGATAGTGAGATGTTTTGTTTTTGCTTTTGCTGTTAGTTTCCAGACGGAAAGCATGGTAGTGGCAGTCCGCATTCATTCTCTATTCCTGATCAGAAGTGCAGTCTTACACTTTAGGGAGGAAAAGTGCACATGTCAGAGGGAAAATGCTACTAAATGTATTAGTTCCTCAAAAATAAATCAACTCTTGAACAAGTCCTGATAAAGAGACTGAGTTATATTTGTGTTTTTAAAAATATCACGCAATTGGGTACATCCAACTGAATTAAAGAAAACAATATGACATGTGTCTGAAATATGGAATTCCTGCATCAGGCCAGATTTACCCTGCATTCTCTTGTCTGGACAATAGCTTGAAACTCACATGGAGGAAGAAGCAATCGCCAGCAGTTGGAGGCTTCCTCTCCAGCCCCTTAAACCCTAAATTGACTCTTCCAGCTTTCAAAAGCAAACAGCAATCTCCAGAAAGTGACTTATTTCATAAAAGAAACTGCAACACAATGCCCTGATTGGGTTACTCTTTCTTATAGAATGAGAGCACATTCTCACACCAGCAAAGCCTTCGGCCCCATTTCAAGAACTTCAATTTGACTCACAGAGTAAAAGTGGACTGTGGGGAGTGCACTTAAGACCCGTGGTTCAACATCAAAGGGGGAAGTGTTCAAATATGTTAGAGACTCTACGCAAAGGGGTATTATGTGTCTCCACAGATAGGCTCAGGCATACAGGTGGAAAACATTTTTCCCCATTTGTCATGTTCCAAACGTCTCTGCTTTAAAGGAAAGCATGAAAATGGGGAGTTAAAAAACAACGCCTGCACCTTTCCTCAATGATTTCTGCATGTTTGCTACATTTGATGCAGACGTGTGTCCTACAATGGTTGAAAAAGGACTTTGATTCTGACCTTCTCCTGTCAAAAACAGCTACTGTCAAGAATAATCTAAAACAGCTTCATAAGGGACGCTTTAACTGATTAATCTCTGAAGGTCACACCGTCTGTTTAGACTCTAACATCGGTGCCACTTGCAGAATAGCTAAACTTGTAAGGCCCCAGCAAGCTCGCTATGGGGAGCTCAGCTCCCAGGGGTAGTTACAGATAATTAGCACAGTTAAAAGTTCAGCCACTTCAGGTAGTTTTTACAATCCCATTTCTTCAAGCACAGGGGCCATATCTCATCACGGTTCTCATCATCATCAAGAAAACACATTTATTCTCTATCAACTTGAGAGCTGACCTCAAGGGGAGCTGAGCGCACCCTCTCGGTGCCTCAGGAGTCAGCATCTGAGACAATGAACGCAGGGGCCTTTGAGGATGGATACAGAAATGCTGAATGGAGACCTGGAGATGAGATAGAAACTGTTGGAATAGAGTGGCTTAAGTGGTGCTCAAACAAAGGGACTAAAATTGTTATTATTTTTTAACTCACCTGTGGGTATTTCATCCACTCTGCTGGATAAGGCTGTGGCACCACGTGATCAGTAGAAAATAGTGACTCGATTCCACAACTGACTGCAGAGTGGTTAATGTGCCAAGCACCATGCTGGAAGTTGTGGGGGAAACAAAAGCAATAGAACAGGGCCTCCCCTTTCAAAGCAGCAAGCCCTGGAGCATCTACTCAGGAAACTAGGCAGGGAGACCTAAGCAGGTGAGAATTAATAGAATGGGAGCCGATTCCTCCCCTGCTCCATAAACATCTATTTGTTTTTTCAAAGTGCAATTGACACACTCACAACCAACATCTCTGGCTTTTATTTTCTTTTTTCAATCCTTTAGAATAGGAGGAGCTGCTAGAACTGAAAAGTTTCCAGGGATGACAAGACAGGGATGCACTGAATACAGAGGCACTTCTTCACCAGCATTTACTTAAACAAACATACCCTGGCTGGCAGCCTTACCCTCCCCACCCCTTTGCCACATATCAGCATATCCACAAATGCCTGAGGATCAAAGATCAGGGCTTAAATCAGAGCTATGTTATGGGATATGGAAAATAAAGTGATAGAACCATCTTGCCACTGCCTGTCTCACTTAAAGATGATAAGGAAACATCATCACAATATTTTAAGGTAAAGCCAGCATTTCCAGAGCTGACTGAGGCAAGAATTAGACAGTGTTTAAGGGATTATGAAAAACAGCTTCTTCTACAGGTCAACAGGTAATCAGAATTCTCAAGAGATTTTCCAAAGATTTTTTTTCCCATCTTATGAATAATTTCACCAAAGGCACAAAAATGGGCACATTATTTAGAAAGAGGCTTTTGATGTATTTTCTCTGAATAAGCATGGGTATTCAAGGATTTCTGCTAGTTCAGAGCAACAGGGACCAACTTATTAAATGTTCCTGCTGCAATGCCTGCAAGCTAGCTGAGATTAATATCAGCATAACCTGTTACTTAATTCATTATGGGGATACAAGCTAATTTGATTTGATATTATTTTAATAAAGTTCTGTGATATATAAGATTGTTTCAGGCTATCAAAATAATTTTCCAGTTATTACAGTTATTCAAGCAAGTCCTTTGATAGCAGCAGTTGGTCCTCGTCTGTTGTGAATACATTAGCACTGATGATTCATAGCAGCTGAGAAATGTTAAGCCTGTGAAGCATTGTGTTGATGCTCAAATTTATTCTGCAGGCCATTAAAAAAAAAGAAAAAATATTTTGTATGCATCAAGCTTACACGTGTCATTAACAGTTCATTTTTTAAAACCAGTCTTTCATAGAAGACAGGGTTTTAGCAAAGAAAAAATCTGCTGCTCGCTTTGAAATTCATTGATGCTGTTTTACATGTTTTTTATATACAGTTTGCATCAGCCTGTATATTAAGTGAATCAAATAGTTCTAAAAATGATGCATTCTCTCATTGCAGGGGGTATTGTAAGCCATTACAATATAAACTGTTCCAGTCCACAACCCTATATGTTCATTTGGCTGTCATGCAGACAAAAGCTTTTAATGTTGTTAATGTGCTCTGTTTAAAAATCCCATTTCTGCTTTTATGCCATTTGCAGATATTTCATTTGGTCTTTACCCTTCTTTCAAAGGGGAGGAGGGAAGAAAACAAAATGCCTCTATGAGCAGCACAAAAAGAGGTACCCCCTTAAGGAGCCTCTCCTGTCCTTCCCTCCTCACACCCCCCTCCTTCCTTTCTCCCTCCCCCCTCCCTCCTCTCTGCTCCAGTGGGTTGACATGTCTGTCGGTCCATTCCAGGGGAGTTGGTAGAAATAAAGAATGCATGTTATCATTTGGCAGATGTTCAAAAACTTGACCTAAAAATTAACAGGGCTCTGCTGTCACCTCCTTCCTTCAGAGCCTGAATGTTTCTCCTCTGATCCCCACAGCAACCTCCCAGCCCCTGGGCTGGCTGTCCCGAGGTCCACACTCTATGCTATGGTCACAGTGGTTCTCCTGATAGAATATAAAAAGAACTCTCCCACTCTGCCACTTTGAATCCCTCACTGACCGCCCACTGCCCTCATGAGAAAGTCCAGAGCTCTTCAGTGCTCACCAGGACCCAGGACAGCAACTTCACCTCGCCCCCCTCTCCTTTCGAATCTTCGCTCCCTGCTTTATCTCCAAACTGGCCAAGCTCTGTTTGAGCCCAAACTGCACACTTCACACTGCTCTGTCTAGGCCTTTGCCCCTTCTCATCTGGCCGACCCTCATTCAGCCTAATGACAGCACAGGCGCCACCTTCTCAACTACTGCACTAACAACATCCTATCATCCTCGTTTTCTTTCTAATTCTCAAATTAGGCTGAAAGCACCTTGAGAGCAGGTCTGGGTCTTTCTTTCAGCATCATGTCTTCAGCAGATGCAGGAGGTCTTCAGATGCCTCAATACATGTTTATTGAGTGAATGCACAGATCTCTGCTCAGCAGAAATGAAACTGCTACTTCCAGGAACACCTAATTATTGTAAAAGATGCTATTCTAAATCCTCAAAGTGATTTACCACGTATCCCCCAAGATAAATACCCTATATTTATTTTAATTCCACTTATAAACACCTCTTGAGCTGGAGGATCGCTCAAATACACATTCCCATCTTGTCCAATAAGAAAAATTATCCCACTGATAGCACAGAATTAACAGGGTTGCTCTGAGCATGGAAATGCCAAGGCCGTGGGGACCATAGTATATAGTCAGGGACAAAGGAGAGGCAGTGCGCTGTGGCAGAACAAGACCAGTCTGGGAGTCAAGAGCAGTAGGGCCAGGCCAGGCCTCGGGGCACTGAAGGCCCAGGCTGAGCCTTTGCAGCATCAGAGGAACATGCCCCTTTTCCCCAGCAGACACAACCTCAAGCCTCTGCACACAGTGGGCAGAGCACCGGCTGGATTTCAGTCCCTCCTCACCTTGCTGGCCTGATGCCTTTGTGTGATGCATAAACCGTACATTCATACACAGCCTGCCACCAAGCCACCAAAGCACTTTCTGTGAAGCTGCCTCCTCCTCTGCTGGAAAAGGACACAGAACACTGTCCACCTACTTCCAGTAGGATTGTTATAAGAAGCAGTGTATGAAAATACTTTGAGAATAACTTTAATAACTACAGAAAAAAACATTTTGAGAACTACACTTCTGAGTACTAGTGAAGGAAATGTGCTCTCCTTCTCCATGTGGAAACAACCTCTTTTCTTGGGCTCAGTTTCCTCATCAGAGACCCAAATCCCATGTCCCTTCTGGAGGGGGAGAAATAACACTCCTGGCACCTGGTGGGCCACATGCTCTGAGTCCTGATTATAGACTTACTGTTGTGTCATTTTTCCATATGGTTTTCCCAAACAAGAATCCGGAACACCCGATCTCCGGTCTCCCCCCACCCCTCACCAGTGCAAGCTGAACAGCATGGGTATGAGAAGCTGGCTTTAATGGTATTTAATCTAAGATTCCTGATAGTCCTCTAAATCTTCCTCACCAGCCAGCACCCAAGTACAAAACTCATGGCCTCAATTAGCATAAGAACCTTCCATTCTCCTCTAAGTGTGCCTCCCATTCAGCCTCACCATGCCCTCAACAAGAAAAACAAACCGTACAGGAAAAGAGAATGACCTGAACCTTTTCCAAGACATTGAGGGAGGGGTGTCTCCCCCAATACCTGTGTTCAGAAAGCCAGAATGAGTATTGCGATGCTTTAAGGGCAAGGGGGAGACAACCTGGGAAAGGGCTGGCGTTATAGGATGCTCAGTAGAGAGAATATTCAAGAGCATTTCTATCCTAGGTAAAGGAGAAAACAATTGAGTGAAAACCTTAGAATTAAAAGTAGTGAAAAAGCACATTCACACCAGGGATGAACAGCCTCTGGGCTCCTCTTCCAATTAGAGGCTTTTAGAATTCTTCCTCAGTGTCCAGGAGGGTGGCAATGGCACATGTCTATCTGTGTGAGGACATTTTAGAGTTGTGCCCCTTAATGTTTGACAGATACACCCCAGACCCAGGGAGTGGAGAGAGGCACCACTGGGCTCTCTGCAGCAATCTGCAGGCTGCAAGTCCGAGGCTCAGGTTTCTCTGGATAGGTAGTACTGAAATTCGGCAGGTAGTAATCAGGTACCCTCCACATGCCACTATAGACCCCTGGCAGTGGGAAACCAATGAAGGAAGCAGGCTTTCTAGGTGGAGAGGAGAGGGAAGGTCATAGTGAATGTGACCTTACTTTGAGATGAGTCCTGCCTGGGATAAGACTTACCTAATGCACACCATCCTTCAGTAATATTTTCTTCTACCCAGATTAGACTCACAGTTCATAGAACAAAGTAGAGAAGCAGGGCTACCCTTAAGCTGGGACCATGTTCTCTAAAATCAGGGCATTTTCTCCTGATACAGAGCTACCTAAGGAGGAACAATCATGGAACAGGGAAACACGGGTTTTAGAATCAAACAAGCCTCAGTTTTTCCATCTTTAATATGGGTACAATTCTTACACTGCAGAGTTATGATGCAGTAAATGAGAAAATAAAAGTTCATACACATGGCAAGGTATCAGGGGACATAAAAGGTGTCCAATAAATGTTCCCTTCCCTTCTCTACCCCTCCTTCGTTAGTTCCTTTCTTCCTTCTTTCCTTCCTTCCTTCCTTCCTTCCTTCCTTCCATCCTTCCTTCCTTCCTTCCTTCCGTTAAACAGCAAACCACTTCAGCCATGTCTTCTCTCCAATAACATAAAACTGTTCTTTCTCTTTAAATGCCCACTTGTCCCCAAATAATAACATTTGGGTCAGATTCACACAGGACATAGCTTCTGTTCCTTCACATGGGAAAGGCTAAAGAGATGGGTTCTGCCTACATCATCTCCCTGAAGCCTCAACACAGTTCCAGGGCCATACTGCCTCTGCACACCTAGAAGAAGACAAAATGGTATATTCTAATGAATGCCAGGCTGTCACAAAGATGGCCATGTGCACTCTACCCAGGTTCCTGCCACTGGGCAGGTTGGGAACCCCAAAGAAGGTGCCTAGCACCAGACATAAAAGTGGCTGTGGAGGGCACTGGGCCTCCTGCCTGACTTCACTGTGCCCAGGCTCCACCTTCTCCATGCCCTTGCCAATGGATCTTTGGAAAGCTCAACTCTCTCCCTGGCTCTGCTTCACTTAGAATCATCCCTTCATCCCCATTATCCACAAAAGGAAGTAGAAGTTCTCAGTCTGGCATCATAGGGCCACTGCAACACCATCCCATGGGCCTGTCTGGCTTCTCATCTGCGAACCTCAGGCTCTAGTGAAGTACTTAGATCCACGTCACCAGAAGTGGCCCCTGCCAATCCTCAAGGCCTGCTCCCCTAGCAACCTCCTGCATGATGCTTTCTCCCAGGACTACTGGCTGCACCCCAATCAGACAATATCACTTGGTATTTCCAAAGGACAGCATCTCTTGGAGCACCCCACAAACTTTAGATTAGCTATCTGTGCTCTTGCTTTCTTGTGACCCACCCCCCCGCATACATACCCACACATATGTACAAACACAAGATCATTCACCCTTCAAGAGCAGAAACTGTCTCTCCACTTTTATCCAGTAAAGACTCAATAAAAGCCACTAAGGCAAATGCACAGCAACACCCAGAAAAACAGTAAAACCACTCCCATCAGCACAAGGTGAACAGAGTGCTAACAAATTCAGAAGTTCTACAAGAGGACATATTCTTCAACAGTGATTCTAGTTCAGTAATAATAATGGCTACCAACCACCAAAACAGCAGTAGTCCAAAGTACCTGATGGGCACAGTCCTATGCTTCCCAGTGTTAATTTCTTTAACCCTCACAACCACCAAATAAGATAGCTATTTTCATGGACACTATATGACAGTTGAGGAAATAGGCCTGGAAAGCTTAGCTACTAGCCCAAGGTCACATATCAAAAGGCCAAGCCAGGACCCACCCTGGGCAGGCTGGCCTCAAAGACAGTGCATTTAACCAGCACACTGCATTAGCTCTTGGTTAGGCACTTGATTACCAAACAGATGCTGGTTAAGAATCCCTTCTCCAAATAAAATTCAAAAGTACCCGGCAGGCTCACAAGGAGAGTGAAACAACACTGGGTAACAACTCAAACTGTCCACACTCATCACACAGCAGATGAAGTATGGGGCTGGGTTTTTTCTTTAAACTTATTTGGTAGAAATGAGGCGGCATCTGCCCTGGCCTAGGTCATTGCCGGCCCTGAATTTTCCCTTTGAAGGTAATAGATCTGGTCAATTTAAAAGGGCCAGAGGTGAGGTGAGAAACCAATAAACCCCTTAAAGTTTGGTAGCCTAACTAATCGGTGAATTATGCGCTCATCAATGAATCATGGAAATGAGAGATAGTGGAGGCCCCCCTGGGTCAGGTGTCCATCCCCCCAGCATGGGGGATTTTCTCTGCAGTATCTTCTCTGAGTGCTTCTCCAGTCTAATTAGAAATGACCAAGCAATGGGGTTCCCACCATTGTCTCTTGGGGAACTATTCTTCTAACAGACCTAATTATTAGGAAATTGATCATTATATTCATACTAAATTCTTCTCCGCACAGTTGTATCACATCGCTTCTTAATTGTTCTCCTTTTGACCCTGCCTCTTCCTCCCCCAAACAATTCCTCCTAAGCACTTCAATTACTTTTTCCCTCCACTGATTCCTAGCCAGCCTACTGGGGAATGAAATAAAGAGGAAAGAGAGAAATGAGCAAAGGAGGAGGAAGAAACAGAGGCCTGACAGCCCAGGACAGTCTCTAACTCTACTAGAAGGCCCTTCATGTCACTTACACTGTTTCTTCTACTTGCAGAAGCCACAGCAGAGAGCAGGACACTGAGCACTGAGTCCCCTCCCATCAATGACTACTAAGTGGCCCTTCCCTTGGCCAGTCCCACACCCACCAGGGTATCCAGCAGAGCAAAAGGCATGGCCCAGCCTCTGGAACTTTTCAGGAAACATTCCACTACCACTGCAGCAACAGTAAAGTCCTAGACAGTCTGAGGCAAGTCAGGCGGAGCAGATGTATTGGTGGGGGGCAGGTGGAGGGAGTGGAGACAAGGTCCCTTTACTATCATCATCCCCTTTGGAATAAGAATGTAGGCCAAGAATCTACCAGTCCTACAATATCAGTTTAGCAGGAGGGTAGGAAAAGTCAAGAAAAACTGATCCAAGCTCCTGGTGACCCCACACATGTCCGGCCAGCCCCAAGTGATTGAATCAATATTGTGGTAGCCAAACACCTTACCAATGATCCTCATGGAGTGTATGGGCTTTATGGTGCTACCGGCCCTCATGATGTCCTCTCTAAGACCCTGGCTGGGGAAGGAAACTAGGGGCAGCACCTCCACACAGAGCGGTGAGGGTTTTGCCCTGAACAGGCCTAACCAGTGGAGAGTGGACATGGAAAATCCAGTCTATTGTCAAAACCAGAAGAAAGAATACAATTTTGTAATTCATACAAAAAACTACAGATACTACTGGTTACCCTAGCCAAGAGACCATCCATCTATCCCCAAAAAACTTTGTTCTTTTCATCTTAGATAACATTAAAAACTCATTCCAGTATCTACATAATCATAAACTTGTATATCTACAGTTTTCATGAATTTGAGTACAAGCTCATTGAGGGCAGCAATCATGTCTTAAACTTAAATTTGCTGTGATCCCCACAGCAAGCTGCACTATGGCCTTCACATAGCAGATACATCAGAAATATTTACTAATGAACTGCAAGATTCTGAAGGCATGATATTCAGCAGGGACATGCTTCCTATCTTATTCTTTCTTCCTTAATGCTTTTCTCATTTTATTTTTCCTTTTACATGTTTTACCTTGCCTTACTTTCCCCACAAGTTGCTTCTCTGTCGTGCTTCGACAAACTTCTGATATATGTTTCATCTATATGTCCCCTAGTGGCCTCTCAGCTCCAAAATCCAACAGACTCCAGCACAGAATCACAGAAACTTAGTGAACTTTGAAATACTCTAGTTCAAATTCCTTTCTCTTATAGAGGAGAAATCTAAGGCCAAGCAAGAGAAGTAAGTGCCTAAAGCCATTCATTACATTAGCTTCAAAGTAGGAAGAATTTTTTTTCTAGAAACATGCTTGAAAACCTACTATATATAAAGTTCCAAGTTAGATAAGGGTTGCTAACATGACTAAGGCTTGATTCCTAAAATCAAGAAGTTCATAGCCTGGTAAAATAGGCTAAGATATATACACTATCTCCAATGCAACAGTGAAATACTCTAAATACTCTTTTCCATGAAAGCATGTATAGAAATGCTTCTCATATGATAGGGGGAAAAAAGAGAAAAACAAAGGAAGCCTCTTGAGAGAGGTGACATTTGAGCCAGGTCTTGAAGGATAAATAGTTGACTAGAAAGAAAAGGCTGGAGAGATATTTAAGGGCATGAAAACACATTCAGCATATAGCTAGCAGGCTGTGTGGTCTGTATCCCAGAGAGTGTATAGGTAAAAGGGAGGAGGAAGGACAGGAGCCTGGAGAGGTGGGATGGAAAAGATGTTGAATACCATATTAAAAAATGTTGATCTGAGTTTTGTGTAGTCAATGGGGAGTCACCAAAGGTTTTGATTAGGGAAGTGACAATACCAAACCTGGTATTTTAGAAAGATATAAAGGGAAGAAATTGCAGGCAAGTCCAAGTGACCAATCAGGGCTTACTGAATGTGTTCAAACAATAAGGAACTAAACTAAGATATCAACAGTGGGTATGAAGAGGTTGATTTGAAGAAACACTTTGAGGACTGACTCAAAGGACTAGATATAAAAGGAATGAAAAAGAAAAATTAAAAAATGATTTTGAGATTTCTAACTTGCTTAACTAGATGAATAATTGTGCTTTAATGGAGAAGAGAAATTACAAAAAGAAAAGAGGTTTGGGGAAAAGATAGTTCTGTTTTGGAAATTCTGAGCTTGAAGAATGAGGATCAGGAGTTCAATGGGGAAGTCTCCGCTAGAAATAATAAATAGGAATGTATAGGTGGTAGCTGATGCCATAGGACTTAGGTAGACACTCAGGAGAAGAATGTGTTATGAGATGAGAAGAACACACAGTATAAAACTTGAGAACCAGCAGCATGTAAGGATCAAACAAGTGAGAGAAGCCAGAGAAAGGGATTGAGGAAGAGGCACAAAAGAGATGAGCAGGGAACCAGAATGGAATGCCTTAGGCACCAGGGACAGCAGGGTCAAAGTTTCAGCACTACAGAGAAGTTGAGTAAGATGAAAGTAGGGAACCACTTCGCAAGGCATGGAAATGTAACTCAGCACCCACATGGAAAACTATTGGGAAGCGAGTCGGCACACAGGACCATGCCCACAAAGAAGTTCTCCCATGGGAAATCAGGCCTGCATTATACCTAGGCTGCTTTGTGACTTGCTCTTGCTAAAAGTCCCTCACCCTGAGTTCAGGCAACAAATGCTTGCTTCATATCTTTAAAGTAACTTCCTGAAGTCTGTGCTAATTCTCCCAAGGATTGAAGTGTAACTACATCTATTGCTCTCATCGTTCCCTTGCATTTGCAACATTTTTTCCTTTGTTAATCTGTAAGACATAATCAGTAATATCCCTTCTAGTTGCTATCTGTAAAAAGTAATTACCTAAAGCAAACCTAAGTATAATGAATGAAAACCTTCTTTGATGTATGCTATTAGAAAGCCAATAAAAGCCTGTCAAGGCAAGGGTCAGTGTGCTCTCCTCTTGAGAGAGTGGCCAGGCCGCTCTGAGGTATTCTTCCCTTGAGAGAGTACCAGTGCTGTCCCTTTTCCTCCACAGGAGTCTGTAGTCCATGTGAATTTGTCTTGTCTCATCCAGAACGCTGCGGACACTGCAGGCTGGTGTCTGCGTCAGATGAAAACTTAGAAAAACCAATGAATGTGGCCATGGGGATATCAGCAAGAACTCTAATAGAGAACATAGTATAGTGATGGAAGCAGAAATCAGATAAAAAAATATTGGACTGTCTTGCTTAGGTAGGAAATTGAAAATGAGGAAGAGTATAAGCCATTCTTCACAGACATTGGAGATTAGGCCTAACTCCAAAGGAAGGTAAGATTGAAAAATACTCCATATTTAGACTTCCGGCCAAGATGGGGGTGTAGGTGGACACACTGTGCCTCCTCTCACAACCAAAATTATGGACAACAAAGATTCAGAAACAAGAAAAAAACCAGAACTCATAGAAAATTGAACTGTTCGGAAGTCCAACAACCATTCATCCAGACCAGTAAGAGGGGCAGAGTCGTGGCAGGGAAAAGTGGAGGTGCAGACTGCACACGCAGGCAGCAGTGGCTAGCAGACCCCAGGTGCACAGTTGGTGGCTAGCAGACCCCGGGCATGGGGTGGCAACTGTGCAGACCCAGTGAGGCCACGCAAGGCAGGTGGCTGACAGTTGGTCCCACATTCACATGCAGATAATCTAGGCAAAGGGAAAGCGGCGGAAAGGAGTGGAATCTCAGAGAGAGCAGAGCAAGAGCCATTGTTCCCGCTTGGACCCTGCACCCACGTACAGCATCACTACCCAGTGACTGGACTGCCCTGCCCTGGGGAACACCTAAGGCTCCACCCCTCGCTATGTAACAGCCAAGACTAGACCAAAAAAAAAAAAAAAATGGCTCAAACCAGAGGACAAATCAAAGCCCCAGAGCTAATTCAGCTAAGCGACCAAGAGGTAGCCAACCTATCAGATGCACAATTTAAAGCCTTAGTGATCAAGATGCTCACAGAATTGGTTGATTTTGCTCACAAATTAGATGAAAAAATGAAGGCTACAATAAATGAAATGAAGAAAAATGCACAGGGAACCAATAAAGATGGGAGGAAAACTGGGACTCAAACCAATGGAGTGGACCAGAAGGAAGAAAGAAACAACCAAACAGAAAACAAGGAAGAAACAAGAATTCAAAGAAATGAGGAGAGGCTTAGGAACCTCCAGGACATCTTTAAACATCCCAACATCCAAATTATAGGGGTACCAGATGGGGAAGAGGAAGAACAACAAGTGGAAAGCTTATTTGAACAAATAATAAAGGAGAACTTCCCTAATCTGGCAAAGGAAACAGACTTCCAGGAAGTCCAGGAAGCTCAGAGTGTCCCAAAGAAGTGGGACCCAAGGAGGAACACACCAAGGCACATCATCATTACATTAGCCAAGATTCAAATGAAGGAGAGAATTCTAGAAGCAGCAAGGGATAAGGGGACAGTCACCCACAAAGGAGTTCTTATCAGACTGTCAGCTGATTTCTCAAAAGAGACCTTACAGGCAAGAAGGGGCTGGAAAGAGGTATTCCAAGTCATAAAAGTCAAGGACCTCCATCCAAGATTGCTCTATCCAGCGAAGCTGTCATTTAGAATGGAAAGGAAGATAAAGTGCTTCTCAGATAAGGTCAAGTTCAAGGAGTTCATCATCACCAAACCCTTATTATATGAAATGTTAAAGGGACTTATCTAAGAAAAAGAAGATAAAAAATAGGACAGTAAAAAGATAGCAAACTCACAGATATTAACAACCAGACCTAAAACAAAAGCCAACTAAGCAAACCACTACAACAGGAGCAGAAACACAGAAATGGAGATCACATGGAGCGTTAGCAACAGGGGAGTGGGAGGAGGAGAGAGGGGGAAAAGGTACAGAAAATAAGTAGCATAGATGGTAGGTAGAAAATAGACAGGGGAAGGGGAAGAATAGTGTGGAAAAAGGAGAAGCTAAAGAACTATGACACATGGACATGAACTAAAGGGGGGAAATGTGGGTGGGAGGGGGTGTGCAGGGTGGAGGGGAATGAAGGGGGAAAAATGGGACAACTGTAATAGCATAATCAATAAGATATATTTTTAAAAAAGAAAAATACTCCACATTTAATAAAGGAGAGACTCAATAGTATTTGTAAAGAGGGAATAATGCAGGAGAGGAAGAGGATAATTAATGAGTAAGGATTCTAGAGGGTTTGTGAAGTGATGTGACCAAGGGCAAAGGTGATGAGTATAGAACATCTCTTAAAGCAAAGGGAATGAAAAAGGTAGTTGAAGAATTAGGTATGTTTGGTGGGAGGATGGAAATAAGTTGAAGAAATTCAAATCTGGTGAATTCAAATACTGAAGAAATTCAAATCAGTATTTTTTTATTGAAATAGGAAAAATCATGCTCTGTGTGTGGGCAAAGAGGTAGATTGAGGACAGTGATAAAGGCTAGAATGGCTACACCTAGTTGCAAAATAGGAGGTAACTAGAGATGAGGAAATATCAGGGTTCAGACTAGAGTGAGGCCAGTAAGGCACCTAAGGCACAAAATTTAAGGAGGCACTCATTCTCAGGGTCCAGCAAAATGCAGGGTCAGCTCCAAGAGTGAGTGCCTCCTTAAGTTTTGGATTTTAGGCACCTCACTTGCTCCACACTAGTCCTGGTGTTGGGGTTACTAAATAGCTTCATCATCTAGATGAGGTTTGAAACCATGAATTTTTAATGAGGTAGATCTTCCTGGTTAGGAAAGTGCTTTTCCATGAAGCCCAGAACAACAACAACAACAACAAAATGGATAGGGAGAGAGGGAATAAGGGAGGGAGGGAGGGAGGGAGGTGCAAGAAGGAGAGAGGAAGATGGGAAAAGGGAGGAGGGTTAAGAGGAGGGGGGGGAGAACAAGGAGAGAGAAAGTATAGCCAAAGATTGGAAAGACAGATAAAACAAGAAGTCAAAGGAATGAGAGAACTGAACGTGATTGTGAGAGTATAGTTGAAATGGTTGTACAAACAAAGTAGGAATCGAAATGGAGTTACAAGGGAGTGATATACTGCTAACATAAGGAAAGGTCAAAAGACCAAGAGTCCCAATGAGACCAAAGAACATATCAAGGGCATGAAAGACTGGGGAGTGATAGAAGGATCAGAGGTTGTGGTCAGAAAGAATTTCAGAGTTCAGGATTTCAAAAATGGAGCAACTCCAGTTGGTGACAAGGTTTCATAGTTGCTATGGGAGCAGCTGTTAAAGTGAAGTTCAGGTGTAGGTTGTTGGAGCAAGAGGTGTCAGGATCTGTGAGGCTGAAGCCTTAGACCAGGTCCTCCATGAGAACGTGGCTGCACTAGCTGGAGGTAAAAAAAATCACTCTACTGTCTAAACACAGGTTTTTTAATGTAACCGGAGGCGATAAAGACAATTCTTCACATCCACCCATCTGTCCTTGTTACCCAAGTCAAAGTAGTTTTATTAGCATAAAGCGCAACAGACCTATGCTCTCACATAAGTTTGTACCTTGCTGAAGCAACTCTTCCATATTAAGCTTTTACTTTCCATATTAAGCTTTTACATCATTATATATCTTGGGATGATGTATGACTCAAAGTTTACATTAATCCATGCGGTAAGATGAGTATAGTTAAGTGCTATTGCAATATCATCAAGAACAAAGCTTCTTCTATCTTCCACAGATAAAAACTTCCTTTTGGTGCTGAAATAATGCTTATGTGTAGAAGAGGAAGATTACTACTTCTTACATTTTCTGCTCTAGTGTATGAAAAGTTGTTTTTTTTTTTTTTCTGTCCTGAGCCCTATTTCTCATCAATGCATCAATTCACGTTGAACTGCCTAATGAATAAAGAAAACCATCTGATCTAGCAGAGCTTAACTTTTAAAAAAAGATGATAGGTGAGTTCTAGCCATTTTTATTAGAACAAAAACATAGCCCATCATTCAAAGACCTGAAGGTCTGGGTCTGGAGAAAGCACACTTGACCTAAGAGTTTGGATGGAAGTCATTTTATGTGATGATACCTGGCACACCTAAGCCAGTGAACTTTTACAAGACTTCATCCATTAAAGAGTCTGTGCCAGTGCAGGTCCTATTCATTTCAGTTACTCTGTTCCAAGGAAAAATTTAAGGACATCTCCAAATCCATTTATATAGACTTTCCAAAGCTCTTTACACACACAAAAAAAAACACCGAGATTAAAAAGTACCATCAGACAACAATGGATAGTTATGCATGCACCTGCCACCACAGGCATAAAGATTACTATTTGTCCTGTTCTCTATTATTGAAGTGTTCCAGCACTCATTTAATAATTATGACTTTACTGGTATAAGCTCAATTGGCTCCCTCTCCTTTCATGTAGAAAACATTTAGAATGTTTCAACTAAATGTCAACATTTTGGAGGACTTGGATTAAGGAAGCGTATCTTTAAAATATTGAGGAAATCCATTACAGGTGTAAGAAGTATGATAGATTTCTAAGAACAATAACATTCAATAAATCCTTTAGAACCCCATCTATGAACTAATTTCTTTCTCTGGTGTCTCCCAAAAAGACATACAAGAATCTCTCCTTTGCCCCAAACAAAATATTCCTGGCCTTCAAGTACCAAGTCAAGTACCACCTCCTCCAGGAAGCCTTACCCCAGTATTCTAAGCCTTGGCACTTCCCCTTTCTGAAGGAAAGGAGAGTTTGCGTAGCTTAGGGGACCCATGTCTGAACTGAGCAACATTTATTCAGACTATTAATATATCTGTGTAAATAAATTAACACTTCCCAATTCCATCAAAGACTAATTAGATGTGAATTGTCTGAGTTTTGAGAGTGTATACTACCTTTTTATTTTAACCAAAATAGTACTCATTCTAACATTTGAGTACGTACTCTTTTTCATGATGTTGACCTACATTAACCTTGAGGGAAAGACATCATATACTTCTGTTATGTTCAACAGGACAAACTTATGTGCATTAAAGGTATATTTTACAAAGGTGAAAGTCACAGCCAGCACCTAGATACTAAAAACCAAAGGCTTCTAACACCATTCTCTTATAAAAGGAAGCAGGGATCCTCGAGAAGTAGGTGATTCTAGGGCAAGGGCAGAGAATACACAATATGAGCCTGAAACATTATGCAGTGACAGAAAGTAAGGAAGTGCTCATGAAACAAAATGATGAGGATGTGTGAAAGGACATAGAGGCCAACCTGAAAGAGCTTCCAATGGCCTAAATTGTAACAATTTCAGGAACAAAATAAATAATATAGTATGGACTGTAATCAACAACAGTATGGTAATTGTGGGGGGGGGGAGTTGGGCAGAGGTGAAAGAGGATCTAAGGGGGATAAATAGTAATGGAAAAATACAATAAAAATAAAATATATATGCACATTGTATGTCAATCATGTCTCAATAAAATTGGAAAAATAAAAAATATTGACTTCCGGCCAAGCTGGAGGCATAGGTGGACACACTGTGCCTCCTCTCACAACCAAAATTAAGGACAACAAAGATTTAGAAACAAGAAAACAACCATAACTCATAGAAAATTGAACTGTTTGGAAGTCCAACAACCATTCATCCAGACTGGTAAGAAGGGCGGAGTCGTGGCAGGAAAAAGTGGAGGTGCAGACCGGGCTCGCAGGCAGCAGCGGCTAGCAGATCCCAGGTGTACAGGTGGCAACCAGCAGACCCCAGGTGCACAGGCAGGGGCTAGCAGACCCCGGGCATGGGGTGGCAACTGTGCAGACCCAGTGAGGCCGCGCAAGGCAGCTGGCTAACCAGGTGGTCCCACATTGGCATGCAGATAATCCAGGTGAAGGGGAAGCAGCGGAAGGGACTGGAATCCGAAAGTGAGCACAGCAAGCGCCATTGTTTCCTCTTGGACCCCACCCCCACATACAGCGTCACTACCCAGCGACTGGACTACCTTGCCCTGGGGAACACCTAAGGTTCCACCCCTCACTACATAACAGCCGCAACTAGGCAAAAAAAAAAAAAAAAACGAAACAAAAATGGCTCAAACCAGAGAACAAATCAAAGCCCCAGAGCCAATTCAGCTAAGTGACGAAGAGATAGCCAACCTATCAGATGCACAATTCAAAGCCTTGGTGATCAGGATGCTCACAGAATTGGTTGATTTTGCTCACAAATTAGATGAAAAAATGAAGGCTACAATAAGTGAAATGAAGAAAAACGCACAGGGAATCAATAAAGATGGGAGGAAAACTGGGACTCAAACCAATGGAGTGGACCAGAAGGAAGAAAGAAACAACCAAACAAAAAACAAGGAAGAAAGAAGAATTCAAAAAAAATGAGGAGAGGCTTAGGAACCTCCAAGACATCTTTAAATGTCCCAACATCCAAATTATAGGGGTACCAGAGGGGAAGAGGAAGAGCAACAAGTGGAAAACTCATTTGAACAAATAATAAAGGAGAACTTCCCCAATCTGGCAAAGGAAACAGACTTCCAGGAAGTCCAGGAAGCTCAGAGAGTCCCAAAGAAGTTGGACCCAAGGAGGATCACACCAAGGCACATCATCATTACATTAGCCAAGATTCAAATGAAGGAGAGAATTCTAGAAGCAGCAAGGGATAAGGGGACAGTCACCTACAAGGAGTTCCCATCAGACTGTCAGCTGATTTCTCAAAAGAGACCTTACAGGCAAGAAGGGGCTGGAAAGAGGTATTCCAAGTCATGAAAGTCAAGGACCTCCATCCAAGATGGCTCTATCCAGCAAAGCTGTCATTTAGAATGGAAGGGAAGATAAAGTGCTTCTCAGATAAGGTCAAGTTCAAGGAGTTCATCATCACCAAGCCCTTATTATATGAAATGTTAAAGGGACTTATCTAAGAAAAGGAAGATAAAAAATAGGACAGTAAAAAGACAGCAAACTCACAGGTATTAACAACCAGACCTAAAACAAAAGCCAACTAAGCAAACCACTACAACAGGAGCAGAAACACAGAAATGGAGATCACATGGAGGGTTAGCAATAGGAGAGTGGGAGGAGGAGAGAGGGGACAAGGTACAGAGAACAAGTAGCACAGATGGTGAGTAGAAAATAGACAGGGGCAGGGCAAGAATAGTGAGGGAAATGTAGAAGCTAAAGAACTTATGACACATGGACATGAACTAAAGGGGGGAATGTGGGTGGGAGGGGGTGTGCAGGGTGGAGGGAAATGAAGGGGAAAAATGGGACAACTGTAACAGCATAATCAATAAAATATATTAAAAAAATATATCCATCAGTTCACACTGATATAAATGAATGATTGAATAAATACATAGAGAAAAGAGATAACTCTCCCTTACAGAAGTATACTAAATAATTTATGTAGACACTCCCCCACCAGGAAGTGGAGCTTAACCCCTTCCCCTCTTCCCACCTTGAGTTGGGCTGCACTTAGTAACTTGACTCCAAAGAGTACAGCATGGAAGGGGAGTGGAGGACCTTCGCAGTGGAGACATCTGGCAAACACCACCTTGGCCAGGTGATCAAGGTTAACATTTCCGGTTGATAGCATGTGCCATACCATTGATATGATGGGATAAGAACAGCACCTCACCTCTGTTGTATTCTCCCCCAAACCCATAGCCCTAAACATGTGAAATAGAGACAATCTACAAAACACCTGACAGGGCTCCTCAACACTGTCCAGGTCATCAGAAAGAAAAAAATCTGAGAAACTGTCACAGACCAGGGAAGGCTAAGGAGACAAGACAACTAAAAGGTATCCCAGACAAGATTATGAAACAGAAAAGGGACATTATAAGACTGGCTGAAATCTAAATAAGTTGTAGACTTTGGTTAACAGCAGTGTATCAATGCTAGTTCCTCAGCTATGACAAATGTACCATAATAATGTACATGTTATTCATAGGGGAAAAGAGGAGGACACACATGGACACTCCACACTGTCTTCGCAACTTTTTTTGTAAATCTTGAACTATTCTGAAATAAAAGCTTTACTTTAAAATGGACAGAATTGGAAGAGAATTGGTATAGAATGTTATAACTAGAAGAGATCTTAGAGGCCACCTAGCCCAAACACCTTGTTCCAAGTAGACACTGGAGTCAGGAATAGTTCAAGGTCACACAGCTAGGGGAAAAAAAAACAGAACTGAAGGCAGGGTCTCTTCAGTCTCAGTGCAAGATGCTCCTTACTACACCACATTAAGAAAGGATAAGTGAGAACCCTCCGAACAGGAGATGAATGTTACCTTTGGAAGGGAATGCTCCCCTTTGAATCTAATGGTATGTCTTTTAGGGAAGGAGTGTAGGAGAAAGGGCCAGTGCTACACACTGCCTGGGTTGGGGGTAAGGGCATGGGGAATCATTGCAGGCAGAGGCAGGAGCCTCCAAATCGACTCTTTGGGCAGGACCAGTCTGCATTTGTCATTAGCTTCAGAGGCTAAGGACATTTTCTTGTTTTGCTTATTGTGCCTGTTTTCCTCTGGCAGAAAAAAAAAAAAAAAAAAAAAAAACAAAAAAAAAAACAGAACCTTGGTTCAAATATTAGTTGCGAGCTAGCAAAATGAATAGCAATGAGGCTATTTCTATCAAAACAGCTTCATTACCATGCCAGTGTATGATAAAACCAAATGCTCATCTCTCTCTCTCTCTCTCTCTCTCTCTCTCTCTCTCTCAAGCAAGGTGCTGAAGGCAGCATCTTTACACCCTTGGGGAGAAAAGTATCCATAGTTTAAATACAGGGTCTGGCAGAAGTAAAGCTTGTTTGAGTGTGGTTAGAAGGAAACAATATGGGTGTAAGAATTTATAGTTTTAATTTGAACATTTCACCTAAAATGTCATATGTGTGCTTGAGTGTGATATCGTTATGCTACAGAATACATGATTATGATTTTGTAATAAAAAAGGGGTGTTATTTTTGCCAGACTCTGTATTTTAAAGACCTCCTTATTTACATATACCCATTTCTGATTGAGTCAAATTGGGATACTCATTTTCTCCAGTACAATCTTGAAAGACTCTAAGAAGATAACACAATAGCACTAGTCTGTCCTTTTCTTATGTTTGGTTTTATTTTTTTAAAAAAAGACAACATGCACTTGAGAATGCTATAAAAATTTGCCCTAATTCTTGTGGAGGAAAATACTGCTAAAGATTTAGAAAACTAATGTGTCTTGGCTGTGGACCAGGCTTCAAGGATTGTGTAAAACTATTAAAAAAATTTCTTTCGTGGAGGCTGGGTGAAAAAGGTGAAGAGACAAGCAAAAAAAAAAAAAAAACCTCATACACACACAACAGTATGGTGATTACCAAAGGAAAAGGGGAGGGGGGGTTAGGGGGAGGTAGAAGAGAATATAGAGACGATAAATGGTGACAGAAGGAGACTAATAAAAATTTTTCCTTGATTTTTTCATACATGAGACAGTAGAGACTGTTCATTTTCTGTGGTAGAGGGGTTCTGTCAGCAGAACACCTCTGCTGCCCTGGCATACACTTAGATCCCAAATGAAACCACAATCTCATTCTTTGTTCCACTCAAAGAGGGGTGGGCCATCGGTCTTGAGTATCTCCGCCCAGAACTCACATCGACAAGGCTAGTTTTGTGACAGGAGGTGGTTTCTGTTCACTCGGCACTCACCTTCCATTTTTCCCTTTCCCCTACTCATTGTAACCTGTAATCAAGGATAGCAGAAGGAAACCACTCACTGCCCACATGAAAAAATATCTCAGAAACTGTAGAAAACAAACACCAAAGCAAGTCCTCCAGTGAGTGCTGACATTCTCACAGGAGGAATTTGTTTCTTCCAAGAAAGGAAGGAATGGGCTAAATTCTGGATTGGTAAGTCAAAGGTGCTCATCTCCTGTGACCATCTGCCCCTTTCCTACATGGGAGAGTTCCAAAAGTTTCTCACTTGGCCCCTGAGTCAGAGCACTCTATCAGAGCATTTTGTCAATCCAGGAATAGTTAATTAGCCTCGATGATCATTTTCCACTAGGTAATAAACCATTCCCTTAACACATCTTGAGAGTTCTGATTATTCACTTCTAAGCCAGAAACTTCGAACAGGGTGAGTAGAGTACATCATTTGTAAACTTGACTTACCAAGGCAGGAGGACTTGGTGGGAGGTGGGGGGAGGTCCCTGAACTGCTGCTGCAGAGCCTTTTAACACTGAACAGTGTAAATTGTCCACCTGGGGTGATTTGAAATATCTCTGCAATGCAGGGCACCTGATGCCTCCAGCCGGGCTCCAACTTCATTCCTACCACTTCTCAAGGACTCTTACAAAACAGCCTTATGGAGCCTCTCTGGTTCCAGTAATTAGGGAAAATTCAAGATGGGAGACAAAAGAATGGGACTCTTCTTGCAGAAATATGAGTCACTTACCCCTGAGCAAGAAACTATTATCTTGGTAAAGGCATATGCACGCACGCACACACATGCACATAGCTACTGAAAGCAAATCCACTTGTTAATGTTCAACTTTCCTATCTGGCTATGGAACAGGCTAGCAATAAAGGGCAGATAGTTCAGTTCTTTTAGGCGGCCACACCACCGATAAATTAGAAACAATAAAGCTGGAGACAGGCTTGCTGGGCCCCAGCTGGTATTGCTTATATCTGTCCTAAGCAATCAGGAATCATGAAGAAACTTCTTTTTGGAACGCCTAACCACAAGACTTCACAGTGACCGCCTCAATCCCACATGCCCATGTGCTAAAGGCGGGTGCTGAGGCTGGATACCTTTATTCTTTTTGACAAGATCAATCAGTCTCTCTGGAATCTTTCTGTGGCCTACTTGCCTGGCCTGCTCCCATCCTCCACTCCAGTCCACATCCAAGAAAGAAGTAATAAAACAATGAAGCATGGCCTCCCTCCTTCGCCTTTGCTAGAAGCTAGCCAAACCTTGGTATGCCCAGACCCAGAGCACAGCTCAAGACAGGAAGCAAAGTCACCTCCAAGAGAGTTAGCAGAGTCATTGGGCCCTGAAATCCAGAAATGGCAAAATCATACCCAGCAAATCCTCACCCTCAAACAATGAGGTTTTGTACATCTACCAGGCCAACAAACTAAAATGCCAGCAAGATACAGAGGGCTGGTGATGCACGATCAGCCAGGGTGATCTGCAAACTCATGTTCTGACTGCAGCCCCAAGAATGATGGTAGTTCTCTGGCCAGAACCAAGCCCTCCCTCCCACTGTGTCATCTCTCACACCTGTGCACACCCAAAAACAAGAGCCCAGACAGTCCTGGTCTAGAAACACACACTGGGCACCTCGCAGCCTTTGTGAATAGATTGGCTTCTTCTCCATCTTCTCATTGTGGGGGCGGTGAATGGCATCTCCTTTTCATTAAGTACTGCAGCCTCTACCTATTGTCAGTCATCAGAACCTGCCATATGGTTACCATCAGGTGTGCTCAAGTTTCTATTATGTGACATTCCCGGATGCCCTAAATAGATATTGCAGAATCTGCTTGTGTTTTTACAGGGCCACTTATATTTCAAAGAAGCTCATTCTGCTTCAAGTGATTGCTGGAGCAGGGGGTGGCTCTCTGTTCAACACTGTACTCTATTGAAAATCCCAGTGTTTCCCAATGAATGTGGCTCCCCTTCTCCTCTACACTGCTGTAGTGCAATGGGGAGCATCCTGTACACTGTTTCCGTAGGGGAAAGGAATTTAGGGAGTGGTTTTCTGTAATTTCAGGCAAGTAAAACATTGGGGAGGATGCTAGGAGATTTGGTGAAGGGTATATCATCTCTCCATCAAAACTAGACACATAATGAACAAAAATAACCCAAAAGAGCTCCAAAGAAAGCATTCAATAAACTATGTCACATCTTGTATGACTATGAAGAAACCCTTTAAAAATTTTTTTGTATTGCCACTGATCTAAATACAAGTGGCACCCCTCCCTGTGCTTTTGAGGCTACTGAGAATGGCACTTCAGTAGAAATGCCCACACCATGCAATGTCCTCCTGGAACCGCCAGTCTGTCCTGCCCACGTGCATTCATTCATTGCTCTCCAACCTTGAGTGTCCATTTTTTTCCCACCATCTCAGAAGTACTCAGGTTGGAAAATTCCTCCATGGATCATGACACTGAGTAAGGTATAGAGTCACATGGCCTGAGTAGATAAAACCATATGGAAAAACCTGAAATAAATTTGGCATCTAATAGGGTATGATCTTCTACCTACAACTGCAGTGGCTTCCAAGTTACTGCGCCTATTTCTAGTGGTTGTAAAGACCAGACTGGTGCTGAACTTTTATAATTTTATGATAGCATTACCATCAGTTAAGAGATTTCTAGAAAATTACTCCAAAATATAATTTTGTCAGATGGTTTATATAGACACTTTTACTATTGAAATATCTATGTTGAACTTGGTTTATAGATATAAATACTTCCTATTTCTTGCTTTAACTTGAATTCACACTTTGTAGGACCTGGGGTCTCTAGAGAGTGAACCATTCGCTCTGCATAGAGGTCCAGGGACTAGGAAAATGGAAATAGGATAAAGTGCAGAATTCCAGCTTAAATTCCAAGGTTCTCCATTCCAAATTATTTTTTATTATCCAAAGATTTTCAGAAATACTTACTATCTTCACAAGATAAATTAAACTCTATTTTCCTGCCTGAGAATAAAAGGTTCATTGAAACAAGATACCTCTTGTCTTCCCACAGACAACCTTCTTTAAGGAGTGAGTGTGACGCAAGCACACTGTATTTGTTTGCCCTTTTCTGTAGGCAGACTTGGGGGTTCCAAGGGACAGCTATACTTCTGTCAGGAATTATCAAATGCACCCAGTAATTTCTCTGCTTTTGGTGAGGGGAATGCCTACATATTCAATGATGATATCCAGACTGGTCACTGTGGCTTTGCAGCCACATCATAAATAGAAACCCACTCCAGTCAAGGAAAAATGAGTCACCAGAACAAAAGAGCAGGTCAGTATCCAGAGCTCAAGGTCACATTCTACAAATACCTGCTTGTTCTCAGATAAGACCTGCTCAGAACCTCAAACAAAAAAAAAGGGCATGACTCTATTGATAAAATCCTCTGCTCTAGGCTGAAAAGTGAGACACAACCCTTCGGGTATGGTTAAATGGAGAGAATAGATGGAAAAACTCCCAGAGTGTCCCAGAAGATCCCTTTCTCCAGCATGGAGATCCACTGACAGGCAGAGGGGGCAGTTTTCACATGCTCCCATAACCTGTGCTAATATATGCATTCAGAACATCCAGAGCACTAATCCAAAGGGAGGTTGTGTCAACTGGGTAGAATAAGTCCCCAGCTGGAACAATATCTAGAGGAAAACACCATTAAATATATAGTACTGTCTTTTCTGTTATTCTCACACACCAAACAGCTATTATCAGAGCTTTCAAATTCAGATTATAACTCCAAAGGCCTACGAAGAGAGTGTAGGTTTAAAGAAGAGACCACAAAGAGTCATAAGTCCCCAAGTTCTCTGTTTACATAATGAACTTCTGAATGTAATTTAATTTTCATCGAGGTGTGGTAGGCTAAAGATGGCCACAAACCTTTGCTACTCCTCCCACTGAGAGGTAAAATCTAATCCCATCCACTCCGAAACTGGAAGGGTCTGTGGCCCAAACTGACCAACAGAATATGGCAAAAGTCATAAAAAAAAAAAAAGAAAATCTTCCCTTTGTGGTAGTATGGATGGACCTGGGGAGGATTATGCTATGTGAAATAAGCCAGTCATAGAAAGACAAATACCATGATTTCACCCATATGTGGAATTAATGAACAAACTGAACAAGCAAAACAGAGACAGACTCATAGACAGAGAGCAGGCCGACAGCTCAGGGGTGGGCAGGGGCATTGAGGGGCTGGGGGTGGGGTGAAGGATTTAGAAAAAAAGAGGAAAAACTAATGGACATGGACAACAATGTGGTGACTGCCGGAGGGAAGAGTAGAGGAGGTGGAAGAGGGAATAGGCGGGATAAGTAGTGATGGAAGGAGACTTGGGCTGGTGAACGCACAATAGTGTACAGATGGTGTGTTATGGAATTGCACACCTGAAACCTGTATAATTTTGTTAACCAGTGTGTCACCCAATAAATTCAATAAAAAGGAATAAAAAACAAAAAAAAATATGACATAAGTGACACTGAGCCAGTTGACCAGGCCCAGGCCCTAAGAGGCTGGAAACTTCCATTTCCTCTCTCATAGAACACATGCTCCTGAAGTTCTGACAGGCTTGGACCAGGGTTTTGCCCACTGCCCCTGTTGTGGCGGACCCTAAGGGGGCAACACCACCTCCCAAGCTTCTCAAAGCAGCAGCTACAATCAAGGGGATCTCTAGTATCAGAAACCCTCTAAGGTGCACTTAAGGCAGAACTTACCAAGAGGCTGAGACCTTTACAGACCACAGGACACAGCACATCTACTCTTGGTGGCATGCCTTTGTTGTCCTCGAGCTGATTTCATATGATTGTCAACATGAGATGAACTACACCACACTGGGGGGCTGAATTGAGTAATACCGATCATTAGGCAGCTGGAAGAGGGTTGGAGACCCATGGCTAGTGTCATGGAAGGGTTTCTTGGAGGAGTAGAATATGTATGTGGTCTTGGGTAGGATTGGGCAAGAAGGAAATGAGTCAAGATAGGAATATCAACGAAGATATTCTGCCAAGAGTAGATGTGGCTTATCCTCTTCACCTTTCCTCATTCTTGATGAATGAACCTAACACAGAACCAAATATGTAATAGGTATTCAAGAAATGTGACTTGAATCCGGAATTTGAATTGAACTGAATTGAAATGGAACTGACCCCTGTTCAACATAAGTAAGCCTGAAATTCTGACCACACTTAAGTAGAGGACCAGGTCTTCCTGCCAGTCCATGAGAGGGTCCATTGAACATAAGCAATGGCTTCCAGTGTGCCCTGTGAGCTACTTTGATCAGGACAAACTGAGGTGGGTTCACCTGAAGTCAGTGACAGCCTTAGCTCCTCCTGGAAACATGGGGAAAGTGACTCTTGAGGTCCTCCCTTCCTACCCGGGCCCAGAACCTCCCTTTCCCAAGGCTATCTCCTCTAACTACATCCATATTTTCTTCCTTACCTGTTTTCCTAGGGACTACCTCTGTCCATTGTACAACCTCATTCCCATATCTAATTTAAAACTCCTCTTCCCCTTCCCTCCAGGACTAGTCTGGAGCTCAACTCCAAGAGGACAGAGCAGAAAGAGGTCTAGTTAGGCTGTTAGAAACATGTCCCAGCCCATCCTCTTCTAGATGCCATCACCTCCAGGGTGGGGAAGTGAAGAAGGAAAAGGGCAGTCTACTCCCAATGTGGCTGAAATAATTGATAGTCACCTCCTTGTTTTCACAACTGTTATCTAACTTATCATCTCTGGGCTAACTGAGGTTGGCTGAGGGCATCAACCTTCCCCTTGACAGGGGATGGACCCCAAACAGCCCCCATATTTTCTGACTAATAGCAACCACATTTCTCCCATGTGGCAGTCTCTGGAAGTTAGTACCTCCCACTGCCATCGAACATCCCTGGACAGCCAGGGGACCTATGCTCAAGAGCACAATCCATCTTCTCTAGTTCTCAGGGGTGGAGAGAGGGAACTTGGTGCACACTACCCTTCCCCACAGCCACCCCTGCTCTCCTAGCTCTTACACTGGGAGGTGGAGCGGCCAGGCTCATGCTCTGAGTGGCACCTCCCTGGAAACACTGAGGAGAGGTGGCTACCCATGGTTGCATTTTGTCCTCAGCCTTGAGCCCAGACCACATCTCTAGGACCACAGGAAAAGACACATTGTTCATTCTTTGACATGTTTTGCATATTAAACTTTCAAAATTTTATCTGAAGAATTCCTCAGCTTGAAAACTTTGAAACTATGCTCTCACCCATAAAGCCCAGTACTTAATCCTATCGCCTCTGTATGGTTTCTCATCATTTCAGTTAAGCCATGCTTCCCCACACTCTAGAGAGAGAGCTTTGCTCATCCTGTCCCTGACCTTGCCCCTTTCACAGGCCTGGCACACCATGTCCAGGAATGAATCCATGGAGGGCTGCGCTGCCTTCCATCCAGGTTCTGCCCTGATGGAGCTCTGTATCCTATATGGATCTCAGCAGGGTCTTGATAACAGCATATTGGAAATGCAGCTTTGCTGGCCCATATGGACAGGTTTTTGTCTATTTTCATCCTTTCCTTGCTCCATTTAAATATGGTGTCTGTAACTGAGTATCATGTTCCGGAGGCATGCGGTCCAGAGAGAAAGAGCCAGAGTAGCTTCTCTGCCTTGGCGCTTAGGAAAGAGCAAATGGGGCTGCCACCTGCCTGGTCTGGGGATGGTTCCAGAATGGCTCAGGTTATTCACAGCACAGATCCACCCGGGGGTAAAAATACCATCCCAGAAGGACTCTCCTTCTAGCCACAAAAATACCTATGTGGGTATGGAGAGACTAAAAAAAAAAAAAAAAAAATGATACAAGGTTTAGGAGAAATCATCTCCTTGGAAAAGAACTAAAGTCATTAGTATTGACCTTACAAAAGAGAAGATAAAGCAATCCAGGTAAAATGAATGAGGGCAGCTTAAGGAGGATATAAGCTGAAGATATAGCAAGAAGAATATGGTTTACACTACAGGAAAAACTTCCCAGCCATGAGCCATAAGGAAATCTTTACAAGGTGTCTCCTTGAGAGATGGAAAACAGAACACAATATCAGCTCTACTTTGTGAGGCCCACTTTGAAGCAGAGGGTTAAACTGGGCAATCTGACTGAGCTCCCACCAGCCTTGGGCATTTACAATTCATTTTAAAGGAGGGAGGACTTCCTCAGTAGAAGAGTTTATCCTCTTCAAGCTTTTTGACCCCTTATGAGCTTCATCATTCACACTACAAACACATTTATACAACCACTGTGCCCACACGCCAGGCCCAGTGATGCATGAAATAAAATTCCTCTGCCTTATGCCTCACCATTGGGTTCCAAATCCCTCCTATCCACCTTTCTCTACCTGCCTTAGAACCCCTCTCACACTTACTAAGCTGGCCTCACTCCAGCCCTTGAGTGTTGTAAGAGGTAGTGTCTCCACATTTCACACCCCAACTTTGGAAGTGGATATTCCTAAGAATTCATTACAAACTCTATTGTCTTTGACTTGGACTTGTCACCAAGGATAGAGAATCTATCCTTAGGAGTCAAAGAACACATTATCACCAACACAACTGTATTGCCAACTCACTCTTTTAGGGTGCTGGCCCTTTGAGATGTTGCCCATCTCGCATCTGTTATCAGCAATATATCTTCTTCAGCTCTCAAAACTTATTCTGTATCTCCACAGAAATCCAGGAAAAAATAAAGAATTGTCCACATTATCAAAAACAGTATAAAACAACCAATGCACTAAAATCCAAAAATAAATTACTGTGCCATTGGGTGGTTAATGTTTAAAGTAAAGTATAGCATCCTCTCTAAGCCAGGCTGAGAAGCAGCTCTGGCTCCTTCCCCTGGACTGCATGCCTCAGGGACATGGAACACAATCCAGAAAACATATTGAAGCAGAGCATGAAAAGGATAAACATAGACAAAAACCTGCCCATGTAAGAAAGGAACACTGCATGGAACATGGAGAGTATGAACCTACTAATTATTCAGAAATGGTTCCGTCATGCATTCCAAGGTGCGTTCATTTCTCAGGCTAGAGCTTTATGATATTTCATTTCTTTTGAACACATGCTTGTCTCTTGATTAATGTTATATGATACCAAAAAAGTAAAATTGAATGTTAAACAAGAGAAAAGGGAACCACTTAAGCCATTGAACCTATGGCTCAAATCATTCAGCTAGCACACCCTCTTAGGCTTGACACGCCCCTGTTTGAAGAACACATTCTTATTGCAGGTGACTCTGAGTAGTAGCTTAAGATGATGGAACAGTCCCAACGAAGGGAACAGAGAGGGACTAGCTCCAGCTCCCACAGATCAATAAATGAAAATAGGGCCACACAATGAAATGCACCATGTTCTACTGTTGTGGAAAGCTCTGGGTTCTTCCCCTTTTTCTTCCATGTGAGAAATGAATTCTAGAATAAAATATTTCAAATACCAAACCAGAACAGCTGTTGCTACTTCTTCTACTTTGGTATCGCCGATCAAATTCCAGTTCCACATCAACATAAGGCAACTCTCTGGCAATATCTTAGGATGACACCAAAGAACCTGAATAAATAAAAGAATGATCATAATAACAAAATTAATGAAAGCTAATACTATGGTATTTGCTATGTGCCAGATGTTGTTCTAAGCGCTTTATACCTGATTCTCACAACAAAGTGATGATGCAGGTACTGTCATCACTCCCATCACCCAGACAGGGAAACAGGCTACTCCTTTGGCTGAAGACAGCTGTGAGCTCCTAGAGAAAGTGCCTATCTCTTCCCACCTTTTGCCCTTTGGTAATAATGATATAGCTAAAATTTATTGAACATCAAATGTGTCATTCACTGTACAATCAATTCTTACAATAAACATAAAAGCTAGACATTGCCACTTCTTTATTTAGTAGCCAACTGAGACTCAAAAAGATTTTAAAAAAATATATATATCCCAACATAACAAATCTAGAAGGTAAAAGAACTTGGATTTAAACCCAGCCTGTCTTATTACAAAATCTTGGCTCCTAAGTCTTAGTCTATTCTCCCTCTCGGGGACTTCCCATCTCTAGAACACTTGCAGTTGCCACCAAAACCCAGCCTCTTGGGTTATTTTCATCAAGTTTAAAAGCCCTTCCTGAGGCTGAAGACAGCCAAGTGGATTGCTCCCAGAGAGCCTAGTGGCACCGTTACCATCCGTTGGCCTCAGCCACAGCTGTGGTTTCCAAAGGAAATAACTCATGCAGCCGTTGGTCGCACCTGTCACTCACTCTAGCCAGGACTTGCATCAGAACACTGGGGCCCCACAGGGAGAGAATAGCAGCTACATCAAACTGATGGGCATCAGGGCAGGTCACAGTGAGATTTATGGGTCTGCTTCCCTCGATATGAGATCAGGCTCACTGTGATCCACTCTCCCTGCTTCAGAAGATCGGGGAGAACCTCACTAGGCTTAGGACATTCTAGATCTGTGGAGATTGTCCATCCCCATGCCCTGGATAGACTGAGGGGTTGGCAAATCAGCAGGCATGGTCTAAATTAGGTTAAGCACCTTCAAGCATCTTTCAATTTAAAAATAAATTAAGAGACAATATTAAAGGGAAGATTCTCTATAAAAAAAGTCAACAAATGGCCATAAGCCCTGGGGTCCTTCCCAAAGTCCAGAAGGAGGAAAGGGCTTATAAACTGTCACCCTGGTAAAGCAACAGAAGTTTGACTAGGACACAAGAAAAGCAAAATATCAGGGTAGAATGTGATGGTGGCAAAACCAGAGAAAACTAGAATGAATGGTGACATAATTGATTCCATTCAATGCAAAATTCTATAAATATTAACAGAGCATCCACTAAGCACGTACACCTAAATGTAGGTACTATATTCAAGAGTTATTATACCTGCATCTTCTTATATTCTTTGTAATGAGTCAAGGCATATGTGCTTGGAGCCGTTGAATAACAAGAAAGGCTGGCATGTGAGTAAGTGCTAAGATAAGTGGTAAGTTCTGTGAAAATCAGAGGATGGAGGTATGTATTTGCTTCGATGGGCAGAACACTCTTTGTGGGTGGTATAGGATTTAGTCTGGGGCCAAAACTGGTTCTGTAGAATCTAGCACTCAAATCTTTTCTCCCTAACCACAGCTTCCAAATTTACCTGCATAGGTATCTTGGAGAACCAATAGTTGCACTCTAATTCTGAATTATTTCTGTTCCGTGACAAGTGGTTTCCAACACCACCTTCTTATGGATCTCTGAATCCCTCCCAGGACTCAGCCTTCCCCTGTGGATACAGAAAATCTTTAATCCTGTACCCTATAAGCTACATTAGCTGCTCTGCCATGTGATGGTTTTCTGAGGGTCAGAACTCAGAAAGAGGGGGAAGGCCTGGGTAATTGAGTTACCAGCATGTCAATTCTTTTCAGTTGGGGAATTTTCCAAAAGTAAAGTAAAACTACATATTTTAAAAAAACACTTCATTTTTTATTCTGAAAATATAACCATTGAGATGGAGTTAGCCAAGGTAGTAATGAGCAAACATCTTGCCTACACTTGTACTATTCAAACTATAGAGAATACATAGTAATTTTTAAACACTTCTTAGAAAAACAGATGGCAAGGGGGACCCAATAATCCAATATCTTCCTATATTGAATCAAAGACTACCCTTCCTCCACCCTGGTGGTGGTGAGAATGCACACTGCTTGAAGATGAAACTGTCTAGTGACTTTAGAAACACTAAGTTAAGATGCCTTTCCCAATAATCTTGTCTTTGTTCTACACATTTAAAAAATATCCTTACTCTACTAGATTGCCTATATGAAACCAAAGAAACTAAAAACAGTCTCATGAGGCTCATCCTAAACTGTTTTCTTGAGATGCCCTTAAGCTACCTGAGGACAACACAAATCTGGCTGAAAAATCCAAGGTGTTGGTTTCTCCCATAAGGCACTGACATTCCATTGGCCTCTCCTGACCATCTGATAATCTTTTCCTTGGAAGAACGTGGTGGTCTGATTGCTCTAGGACAAACTCATCCTCTGGGTCTTCTCCTTTTGTGTCCTCCAGCACCAAGTGCAGTGTCTGGTACATATAAGATCTCCATACATTCATGTTGAACTAAACAGATAATAAGGGTGTCAAGCCTAAGTCATAATAACAGTACCAGGAGGGAAGATTCCAATTCTAGGAGAGTGTTTAGGTCAGGAAATGGGCATTAAGCAGGACCAGATATGCTGGGAGTTTTGTTAACTTGGATTCTCCGTGTCTCTTTCAAGCCTTTCGTGATCAATATTCCAATGCTGGGATTGAGTCAACATGAATGAAAATGTCAGCAAGCTAACAGGAGACTGTCATCTCCTTCTTCTTTCCCCAGAGCATGGCACCATAGTTGGTACATTTTAGAAGCTCAGCAATCTTTACCTAACAGAAATGAAAAAAAGGTGGAAAAAATACACTTAAATTTTTCAGGGACATAAAAGACAAGGAGAATAAATTAAAGAATAGGTGGACCCTTACCACTGGATGCTCTGTGGCCTTTTCTGGAATGTAGAAAGTTAGTGTGAATAAACCAAAGCTGGGCACTTGATGGCCCCTCACAAACCACTGTGACACACAAACACCAAGTCCTATGGACAAGCAAACAACAGAAGTGCAGAGCCAAAGACAGTCAAATGCCTCCGTCTCCACTTTTACTACTATCTTAGGCCTGGACTATCTTTCCAAAAAGACCTCATGCCACATAGAGGCTCGAATAGGGAATCCTCAGGGTTTCGTAAAAAAGGAAAACAAAATTCTCTTTTAGGGCACTTTGCCCGGGGGGTCCTTAGCTGAAGGCCATCATATGCTTCAAAACTCTGAGTTCATATGCCCATGAACTCTGAAATTATTTTATGTGTATGTGCATTTTCCTTGGAAGGGCCGTAACTTGCATGAGTTTCTCAAAAGGATCTATAGCCTGTGTGAAATGTTAAGACTCAGTGATTAAGTGGCTGTAGTATTCTAAGTTTAACCAAAATCATTTTCTGGGTAATAAGATTCAAAAATGTTCTACATTACAAAGGTAGCATGAGTGACAAAAAGAGCATAGAATTTAAAGTCAGACTAACTTGAGGTTGACTTCCCACTCTGCCATTTAGCAGCTGCCTGACCAAGGTAAGTGACTTAAGCCACATGAGCTCCTATGTAATAGGACAATAATATCCACCTTTTTGAAGCCACTAATGCACAGAGAAACCACTAAATAAGCGCAAGTTCCCTTCCTCGTTTCATTAGCAGTCTTTCTCCCTCTTTTTCTTCCACTCTCTTTTTTCTCCCTTCCTTCCTTCCTCCTGACTCCTCCCTCCCTCTCTTCCTCCCTCCCTTCCTTTCTTTCTCTCAATGGTAAACACCAATAATCTGAACAAATGACCCTTTTTAAAGAGTACAAATCAGTCACCTGACATACATAAGAAGTAAACACACTATTGCATGGCCTGACAACATTATCCTTTTACTGAAAAATTAGTGGGTTTTTGCACCATGAGCAGTACTGAGCAGTAAAATTTTCTCCCTCCATTGTTTGTTGTTATTTTATATAAATGAAACCCAATAAACTATGAATTACATGTAGGAGCTTATAATCACTAATGGTTAACAGTGATAAGTGGCCCAAGAAAACAAAAGGGATGAGAGGAGCTTATTATAATTTTTGAAAATGTGAGCACCAAAATCTCATGTTTTTACAAAGGAAGATGCTATAAAATCAATTCTAATAATGTCAATAACAAGTCCCAGAGCCAAGGTCTACATGTGCCTTCACAACTCAGTTTGCATAACAGAGTTACTCAGAATACTTCTTATACTTTTGGGAGGGATATGGCCTTATGGATGCTTTAAAGTTGTGCTACATGAGTCATGTAAGAGTGCCCTCTGTCCCCTCCATCTGTGGAGAGAGGAGGAGAGAAGAGAACAAGAGATGGAGCCAGGGTAACTAAGGGTGGGGGGTGTACGGAGAGGAATAGTGAGATTTTATAGCTTGCCAAAACTTATAAAAGTCCAAAGGTTGATTTTTTGGCATCAGTTTTACCCAAGTGGAAAATTCCCAATTTTCTCTACTTGGTCCTTTTTCTCAGAGGAAATGCACAGTTTTGTTAGACTCAAGCAAATGCATCTTCCTTTTCTAATTTTCATGTTCTGGATTCAATACTAATTTACATCCACATTTGTGAGAGAAATCTTAAAAATGTGCTGTTGTTTCCTTCCCAAGCTGTGGGGTGGAGACCAGTGTGAGGACGGGGGAGGGGTACAGTGTGGAGGGGTGGAGTTGAGCAAGAGAGAAAGACAGGGAATGTGGTTGGATAAGTGAGGAGGGAGAAGAAGAAAGAAAAACTTTACCCGGTAAGCATTTTCCATACTTAATAATTTGATTTTGAAGGCTAGTCATATCAAAGAGCAAAATATTCAATATTGTTAATTCAGTTTTGCAAAATATATTCTTAATTTAAAAATGATTTTGCTCCAGGTGGTAGTGCAGTAATAAAGCAGTTATTGACCAGATCTTATTGATTGTAGAGTCTGCGGGCAAAGAGCACTGACCTTGCTCACACTCTTATTGCTTCCTCCCTCCCTGGCCTTCTTCATCTATGCTCGCTCAATAATATATTATTAATATATATTTTTAGCAAAAACTGTATGTTACAAGGTTAAGGGCTTCTTAGTGATTTTTTTCCAGCTACTCTCTGCCTTTGGGGCATGAGGGGAAGAATAAACTCAGTAACCAAGTGTTGGATATAAATGACTGTCCATGGAAATCCTTCACCCACCACTGAAAAGCACCTTGTCACCAGTCACTTTTTTCCTACAGGTAAGAACAGAGAGAAAAAACTCCCCAAGCCAAAGAGTGTTGCAGCAGTTTGGTCAATAGTGGGACTACAGAGATGAAACCACACCATGCCTGCAAAGACCAAACTCAGGACACGTGTGTGTCCTTTCCAGGAAAGTAATCCTGAGCCCAAAGGAGAGAAATGTGTGGTCATACCAGATTCAATAACCAACAATGCCCAATCCTTCTAACAGTTCTTTCAGGAGACTTGCCCCAGCAACTCACAACCACCTTCCTTACATCACAACCAGATAGCATATACAGCAATTCCTTACTTTAGCACTTTCATATAAACTATCTTTAATAGCTGTCTGGCTTTTTTGCCAGGTGGATCTTACTTCCCTAATAAACGTATAAGTCTTCTGAAGGCAAACACTATGCCATATGCTCCTTCACTGTTCCTTCTAGGACTTCTAGGACCTGTCATGTGCCAGGTTCATATCAAGCAGGCCGTTAGTAATTATAAAATTGGAATATAAATGATGCACAGCTCTGTATTAGACTTCAAGGAAAGCAAAAACAGAGTGTAATGCAGTTTGCTTCTGCCCTTTGCACTGGGAGACCTTCTAATCATGTGGTTTGCCTGTCTCCACATGCGCACCAGGTGAGACAAGGAAAAGCCAGGTATTACTGAGTCCAATGAATATTGCAGAGAACTATCTTACACTGTTGCATCTTGGGGTAGAATGTTCGAGCAGTTTGCTTTCATGTCATGAAAGAGGAAAGAACACTGCTCACACCTCACAAATACTGAATTCAGAGGGGCTAGCAAATCTCCAAGGCTCATGGAGAGATCGGGAATGAAAGTGAATGAGGGTGATTGTCATCCACCACTTTTCACTGTATACCACCACCCACACCTCCTTGTAGTGAATGCACTCATGAATGTGATTCTTCCTCAGAGAGCACAAGAGGCACATAAAAAAAAAATCTAAGTTTCTCTGATTTCCTTGGCACTGTGTATCCCCTCATGCCTGGGCTACTGGTTCTACAAAGGAAAGTCCATCCAAGAAAGCCAGTGTTCATAAGGACAGGAAAAACAGAACAGGATCCAGATCTCTTATTTGCTGTTGGTTTCACTACTCACTGAGAGGGGTGGGGGAAAGAGGACACTAGGGATGCAGTGATGAAACACCATGGCCTAATAAAACAGTAGAGGTGAGCAAGCACAAATGCTGGGCTCTACCTACTTGCTGTGTAGTCACCGGCAAGATACTCATCCTATGGGTCCCAGCAGACATCAGTTGCTCACTCAAAGAGCTTAATAAAAAAGAACGCATGAAAGTGCTTTTTGCAAAGATGAAAGGAAGATAAGGAACCCAACAAGGAACAGCAAAGGGGACAGCATCAGCAGGGAGTCTTTAACATTGTAGGTCCAAATGGGGCAAGTAGGAACAAAGGCGCTGCTGAAGAAAGTAGAGTGTGGGTGTGGAAAAAAGCCACCAAAAGCAATGTTGCCATAGAGGAGTATAGGCACTACCAATACCACTCAGGCAGGAATAAACCCCAGCCTCTGTGTCCTAATGCCTTCTAACTTCATATCACAACCAGAAGACAATGGAGACTGGATGATGGGTCCTTTGCTGACCAGGGCAAAGAGCCAGGCAAAGCCACATGGGGAATGATCTGGAGGAGCAAAGGCATGAATATCCCCATCTTTGTGTCTCATTTTCTCCTTTGTCACAGAGAAATAATTATGCTACCCTACCTACCACACAGGATCCTTCATAAGGATCGAATGTGATCATAAATTTGAGTACACTTTGTTGAAGTTTTTAACCTGTCGCAGATCCTATGTTAGTGAGGCATCCCCTGTGCTTTCTGTAGAGTCCTCTACCAGTGCCCACACCCAGGCCAGGGGAGGCCCCCCCACCATACTCCCAACCAGAACCAGAATGATGTGAACAGAGCAGCACAGGGCTCTGCAGGTAGCAGGGAGACGGGGGAGCTACACACACAAGGAAATAATAGAGACTGGATTGTTTATGCTTGTAGGAAAGGGTGCATGAATATGGATAAAACCCTGTGCGCATTTTGCTAATTACCCAGCATCAGTGTTAAAGGAGAAAAGAGCCCACTGCAGATTTTCGAGTGAATTCCATCCTGTTGAGCCCACCCCCACCTATGTACACACACACACACACACACACACACACACACACACCACTGCTCCTGCCCCCACCACCATCATTTTCTTTCCTCTCATGTGCATAACTGACAATGCTCCCCTGAATATGAGCACATGGACCTATTTGAGTCAAATCTGAATTGACAGAAGATTCCAATCTTGAATCATAACAGAGAGTTCAAGAAAGTCCTGTTCTGCAATCCTAGTTGGCAGGAGCTTCTTTCCTACAAGTTCCAGAGTCAAAGCAACCCTATAGTTCCATAGACCAAGACACGAGGTGAACCAAAGAGGGGAGGGTGGTGAAGAGAAAAAGAATCTCACTTATATGGAGGCCATTTCTACAGGAAGCCAAAATTATAGAACAAAAAGAAAAAAATCCAGTCTTAAGGCCTTGTTCCTTTTCCTCCTTGGCCTGGCCAAACTCTGGCCAGGTGTTTGGAGTTGTATAGATCCAGCTCTAAAAAAAGAAAAGATGGTGAACTCTAGCCTTTATTTCCTGGCAGGTCCTGGACTCCTCCCAGACAGACAACCCCAGGAAGATGTCTGCTGACTCATCCTTTAAAATCAGTAGGGATGGGGCAGTTGGAAGAAGGCCTCAGGAGAGGGGTTTGTTCAGGATGGAGACTTGGACTGAGGAGCTCAAACCAGCTGGCTTTGGTGCTGAAGTCCATCAGCCCTGGCTACCAGGGGACACACTCTTTTGTCTCAAGATCAACCAAGTTAAAGAACAACCAGTAAGCACCTTACTGAGCTACATGCAATGTAGCAATGACAAAGACAGAGACTTTTTATATCATTCCTTAAATGTGTTCTCCTCTGCAAGAAAGGCAGCAGCAAATTCATTAGTCTCTGGACTGTGATTCTGGAGACCTAGATTCTTATCCTTGTTCTATCCTACATAGCTGAGCATTGTGAGTAAGGCATTTAGCCAGCCTTCTGGGCCTCAGTATTACAGTTCTTTTCATCTAAAAAATTTTAAAGTTTGGCCTGAAGAGTTCTCATAGTTCCAAATGTCAAAAATTCTGTGAATAACAATGCCAAAAATTAAGCTCTTCCTAGGTGCCAGTCACTATTTTACATACCTCAGCTCAGTATTTCTCAACAACCTTATGAGATGCATTGTGGCTGGGGTGGAGGGGAATTGTGGGGGGGCAGGGGGAATGGAGACAACTGTACTTAAACAATATAAATAAATAAATAAATAAATAAATAAATAAATAAATAAATAAATAAAATAAAAATAAAGAAGACAACTGAGACCCAGTGTAGTTATTTTGGTAAGTGTTAGGGTAGGAATTTAAACTCTAAGATAGTGTTTTGAAAGTTGAGCATATCACCTCCAAGATGGAGGTGTAGCTGGACACACTTGTTCCTCCTCTCACAACCAAGATTAAGGACAACAAAAATATAGAATCAGAAAAAAGAAAACCCAACCAGGACAGAGAGATAATTGAATTGTGCGGGAGACTGACAACAATAATTCACCCAGACCAGTAAGAGGGGCAGAGTCCTCGGCCAGCAGAGTCAGATCACGGAGGGATAAGCCGGTGATGGTCCTGGGCACGCAGTCACCCCAGGCGCACAGGCGGCAGCGTTGCTGAACGCGAGGAGGCCAAGCAGGACACGCAAGGCAGCAGACCGCAGACACACATTCGCACACAGATAAACCAGGCAAAAACGGGCAGCAAGACAGACTGTGTGACGCAGGGCCACAGCACTGGGAAGTGAAGCCTAAAAGCACCCATTGAAAATACTTGTAGGGGCTGAGGTGCTGGGAGGGAGTCCCAGCCTCACAGGAGAGTTAGTTGGGGAGACCCACAGGGTCCTGGAGCATGTGCAGGCCCACCCACACGGGAATCAGGACCAGAAGGGTCCAGTTTGCTTGGGGGAAGCAGTGGAAGTGACTGAAATCTGGCAGAGAGTAGAGCAAGCGCCACTGTTCCCTTTCAGACCCCACCCCCACAGCCAACATCATAACCCACCAACTGGGCTGCCCCACCCTGGTGAACGCCTAAGGCTCTGCCCCCTCTATGTAACAGCCGCAACCAGACAAAAAAAAAAAAAAAAAAAAAAAAAACAAGGATGGCTCAAAAGGGAGAACAGACCAGGGCCCTGGAGCTAATTCATCTCAGTGACCAGGGGGTAGTCAACCTATTAGATGCAGAGCTCACAGCACTGGTAGCCAACCAAACAGAAGCACAGTTCAAAGCTCTGGTGATTAGGAAGCTCACAGAATTGGTTGATTTTGGTCGCAAATTAGAGGAACAAATGGAGGCTACAATAAGTGAAATGAAGGAAAACGCCCAGGGAACCAATAGTGATGGGAGGAAAACTGGGACTCAAATCAATGGAGTGGACCAGAAGAAAGAAAGAAACAACCAAACAGAAAACAAGGAAGAAACGAGAATTCAAAAAAATGAGGAGAGGCTTAGGAACCTCCAAGACATCTTTAAACATCCCAACATCGGAATTATAGGGGTACCAGAAGGGGAAGGGGAAGAGCAACAAGTGGAAAACTCATTTGAACAAATGATAAAGGAGAACTTGCCCAATCTGGCAAAGGAAATAGACTTCCAGGAAGTCTAGGAAGCTGACAGAGTCCCAAAGAAGGTGGACCCAAGGAGGAACACACCAAGGCACATCATCATTACATTAGCCAAGATTAAAATGAAGGAGAGAATTCTAGAAGCAGCAAGGGATAAGGGCACAGTCACTTACAAAGGAGTTCCCATCAGACTGTCAGCTGATTTCTCAAAAGAGACCTTACAGGCAAGAAGGGGCTGGAAAGAGGTATTCCAAGTCATGAAAGTCAAGGACCTCCATCCAAAATTGCTCTATCCAGCAAAGCTGTCATTTAGAATGGAAGGGAAAATAAAGTGCTTCTCAGATAAGGTCAAGTTCAAGGAGTTCATCATCCCCAAACCCTTATTATATGAAATGTTAAAGGGACTTATCTAAGAAAAAGAAGATAAAAAATAGGACAGTGAAAAGATAGCAAACTCACAGATATTAACAACCACACCTAAAACAAAAGCAAACAACTAGACCAGGAACAGGAACACAGAAATGGAGATCACATGGAGGGTTTGCAACAGGGGAGTGGGAGGAGGAGAGAGGGAGAAAAGGTACAGAGAATAAGTAGCATTGATGGTGGGTAGAAAATAGACAGGGGGAGAGCAAGAATAGTGTGGGAAATGTAGAAGCTAAAGAACTTATGAAACATGGACATGAAGTAAAGGGGGGAATGTGGGTGGGAGGGGATGTGCAGGGTGGAGGCGAATGATGAGGAAAAATGGGACAACTGTAATAGCATAATCAATAAAATATAATTTTTAAAAAAAAGAAAAGTTGAGCATATCAGGGAAAAGCATAGACTCTTCACCAACATGCTATTCTATCTGGACTCAAGACATTTTCATTTCATGTTTCTTCCTCTACACTAAACAGCTCTTGGAGAGAAGATGGCAGCGCAGTAAGCGGACGCACATCCCTCTGCCCTCCCCCGCCATGGGTGTTAAACCGAGACATTTTTCAGTGCAGCACAGCAAACAGATGCCAAAAAACACAGCATATTTGAGAACAGGTGAGCGAAGGTTGTGGTGGACATTGAGGGGCTGGATGGTGAGGAGAGGGCTCCAGTGGCGCAGAGTCCGGGGCAGGGGCTGGGAAACCAGGCCTGGGCTGGCCGTAGGACTCTGGGGAGGGAGCTGGAGTAGCCGCTCCCTGAGCGGCCGGGCAGGGACCTGGCGGCGCCAACGTGGATCTGGTCACATGAAGTCTCGAAGAGAGCAGTTGAGATCTCATGGCCCTGGGAGGTCTGAGTGTCAGAATGCGCACTTTTCTCTGCACCCACGCAACATTGTAAACAGCTGTGCAGGTATCGTCACAACAGCTGTGTGGGATCGTCGCATCAGCGCGCCCAGAGAGACCCAGCGCACAGTGGCTGGGCACCATAGGTGTTGAATCGTGTTCCTGGGATTGTTGGAACCTGTGCAAGGAAGACTCGGGGAACAACGGGACTTGCGGGCCGCGATGAAGCTGGTGCCTGGAAACCTGCGCGAGCGACCACAGTTGGAGTCTGGGTCCCTGGGCGAAGAATTTTGGGATACCTCTGAGGACAGTAGGCCAGAGAAAACTGAGTGCTGCGCAAGGAAGTAAACAATATGGTCACCCCTCGGCCACTGCAGCCATCAAGTCCAGAAAAATCAGCTTGGCAAGATTGATAACAGCAAGAATTAGCGGTTTTGGTGTTTTTCGGTTTTTTAATTTTTTTTTGTTTTGTGGGGTTTTTTTCTTTTTCTCTTTGTCATTATTTTGATCTTTTTTGCCCCTCAACTCCTTTTTGCTTCTCAATACTGCTTTCTTGTTTTACTCTTTCTTCCTTTCTTTCCAAGCTTATCTCTTCTTCCTGTCTTTTTTTCTCTTTTTTTTCTTTTTCATTCTACTTTTCTTTATTCTCTTCATTTTTTTATTTCCTTTTCCTTCTTTTCTTTTTTCTTTTCCTTCTCTTTTCTCTTTTTTAAACACATATGATTGAGACAAAAACAAAACAAAACAAAAAACCCTGGAACTGTGGAAAGACCAGAGTTGGCCCCAAAGAAGGGACATTTCAACAGCTGAGACACTGGAAGCAGTGAACATGTGGCTACCCGAAGGAGATAGCACCATTGAATTTCACAGGCATTCTAACACAGAGTTCACACCATAAACCCAGGGAACCAGAACAAATCAATTTAAGAAGCTGAGGCTAACAAGAAGAGTCTCACAAACAATGGGAAGACAAAGAAACAATCCCCAAATGAAAGAAAAGGAGGAAGCCCCAGAAAGAATGCTAAATGAAATGGAGGCAGCTCAACTATCAGATTTTGAGTTCAAAGCAATGGTGGTCAGGAAGCTCCAAGAGCTCTCAATGAGCTACCAAAAACGACAAGGAAGCTACGATGAGCTCACTGCAAACTATATCAACATGAAAAAGGAAATAGAAACAATCAACAAGGGCCAAGAGGAAATGAAAAATACAATTTCTGAACTGAAGAACACAGTGGAAGGAATGAAAAGCAGAATCGATGAAGCAGAAGATCGGATAGGCGAGTTGGAGGACAAAGTAGAAAAAATCAGCCACAGGAGCAAGAAAAGGAAATGAGGCTCAGAAAGAATGAAGAAGGATTAAGAGAAATGCAAGACAGTATGAAGCGTAATAATATCCGTATAATAGGGATACCAGAGGGAGAAGAAGAAAAGCAAGGAATAGAAAACCTATTTGAAAAAGTAATGATGGAAAACTTCCCTAATTTGATGAGAGAAAAAGTCACACAAATCCAGGAATCACAGAG